>LR736905.1:677942-696673 GCA_902654985.2 Oryctes borbonicus
TTTAACAGAAATAGATTATTTCAATAATTTTTAAGATTGTTTGCCTCTTTTGACAACGACTCTGATGTCCATTATTTATTCAAAACTTCTAGATATACTGTAGTCCACTAATGTAGTATTTCTGGAAAAAAACCGCGATTATTTTCAGTTTTATTTTACAAAAAAAAAAATGAAAATCAAGTCTAATCAAATTGTTTAGATTTGAAGCTTTAATTTCGTTATATAAGATCTAAGTCGATTTATTACTACTCAGTTGTCAAATAATTTTATCTGAAACAGAGAATATTTCAATAATTTTTAACGTTGTTCACCCCATTTAAGAACGACTCTGATGTCTATGATTTATTCAAAACTTACAGTCTATAATTGTAGTATTTTTGAAAAAAAACCGGGATTATTTTCAGTTTTATTTTACACAAGAGTTTTAAAAATAAAAATCAATCGAATTATTTAAATTTGAAATGTTAATAATATTTAAGTAGCCTTATTACAACTCCACTGTTTAATAAATTTGGCAAAAGGAGATCATTTCAACAATTATTACACGATCTAAATGACCATGAAATTATTTAAAAAATTATTTTACCCAAGTTAAATCATATCAACCCCTTTAACAACAACTATGATTTGTATTCAATTTAATTATAGACATGTAAAAAATATTTGCATTAAAACATAAATTTCAAGGAAATTAGTATTTTTCTAATACATTTTTTTAATGAAGTAATTTAGAAAATTTGCATTTAGGATTTTGAGGGAGTTTGCAGATTCGCGTATATGGGATTTGTAGTCTCTCAGCCTGTCAAAATCCAATTTCAACCCCCCCAAATTGCCAATACTTTTTAAAGGTAAATTTGGATGATAATCCGCCTTATACCTAATTCGTTTTAAATAATGAATTCGCAGGATGTTTCTTTGTTAGAATCTACCACAAAAACCCTCTTTTTATTATTTATCCGATATATTAACCGTAAACGTTGCGTATAGAAATTGACTTACTATCTTCGTCTTTTGGTCCTATATTTTGGTAATCCTCTTCAAATCTACATCCACGTATTCCTTAACACTTTTCACTTCACTTCCGAGTCATAACACCGAAAAGAAAAATGGTCACCTATTAACATTGAAATCGAAGCATAGTTCTAGCGGGGCGGAGTATTGAACAATATCGAAAAACTAATGGTATAAATTACAAAACCCGGCATCGGATTGCAGAAATAGGTTGCACTAACTCCTACAGTTTTTATTAATAAAAAAAGGGGGTATAACCCGTTGAAGAATGGACGGATTCATTATACGTAAGTACGACAGAAATCATCAGATTTGGAGGCACTTCTCTTTTATTTTGTAGTTATTCAATTCTTACCTTTTCTAATAAAATAGAATGCACTCGTTCTATTGGAGATTTGGAATTACTTTTGTAGTTGGTTGTAAAGTTAACGTTAATTGTAATATTCTTCGAATATGTGATTTTTAAATTCTTTGCCTTCGTCGCAGACAATTTTTTTAGGATATCGTAAATCCTCATTGATAGGAAAAGTAATGTCTTAGCTTGTTTAGTGTAGTAATATATGTTGCATCTTGGATACAATAAGTTTGAACATATTTAGCAAACAAGTTAATCACGGTGAGGCACTTATATCTGTTGAAAGAAAAGGTGTCGGTGTGTATTATGTCAAACGGTCTCTTAGCTAATAAGTAGAGCGCAACAAGTCGATTGCCTAGCAGTAGCGTTACTGCGCCAGGTTAACCGAAATAAACGTGCGCGTTATTTGGTAAAAAAAACAATAAGGGAATTTATAAAAACGCAAACATAAAATAGTAAACAACTTATTGAATATGCTTAGATGACCGGAAAGAGATCCGGAAGTGAGGCCTTCAACACCTGGATCATAGCGTACGTTTCTACAGTAATCTCTTTGAAACCCGAAATAGCCGATTACGTTTCGGTGATTTAAGAAAAACCGCTTTCGTCTGTGCTACTAGTTGACCAACATCGGGATAACATTTTCGTATAGTGTCTGTTACAAGGTGTAAAGTATGAAGCAGACATGTCATGTGCAGCAAATTCGGTTGAACAGCTTTGGATAATTGACCTGTACAAAGCATAATCGCGGCAGCATCGGTAACCATCATTAACAATTGCTGTGATGAAATTTCAAAGTTGTCTAGTGTTCTAGCTAATACATCATGAACAGCTTCGGCAGTACATCTTTGCTGTCTTTTACAGGCTAACAAATAAGGGTGTGACGGTCCTTTCAAGGTCATTGTCCGTGCTACAATCGATACTACGGATTTTTTTAAATGTCTGTAGTTTCATTTATAGTTAGCCATAACCGTTCATTTGTTACTGCGGTTTTCATATAATTCTCAATCTTTTCACCCACTGACGGCAAATACCTTCGTAGCATCTGCGGACTTGGTAATTTCCATGTTAGATTGCACTTCTTCCAAAACTGACAAAACATTGTTTGTCCGATTTTTGCAAAGGGTATATTGCACGCAGTTAACGGTCTCTTCCCATTTTTTTTTAATTTGTGTGTTGCGCTATTTACACGGTTTCTGCACATATATGGTTTCCAATACAATAAACTTTTATCGCAAACTAAACACCTGATTTCTTTAGCATTATATATTAGATTTGGAAATTGCCATAAATACGTGTTTATCCTGTTAGTAAACAGACAAGTTGATGCATTTCTACGCATTTTCAACTTTTTTAATACTCTCCGTTCAATTCCGACACTTATCAACTTCGCACTGCGATATGTATTAAACATAGTGCACAGCATAGAAGGCCGAGAAGTGCTGACACGTTGGGCTAGGGACCTAAGAATGGGGCTTTGTACGCACTTCTTTCATATTTTGTTAAGAGACAACTTTTATATAATTTTATTGATTTTTGTTTTCATGTCTGGCCAATAATACTCGTATTTTAAGTGATTGAGCACCTCAACTATACCATCGGTCAGTCTGATATGACCTCGAAGAAATTTTCCAAACTAAATTACTATCCTATTTTTGTGAACCATACCTTCTTCTTCAATTTCAGTGCTCAGTTGCCACTTTTATACTAAGGCCGTTTTTTCAGTAATGACGCAATAGAGCTCTGATTGCTATTTTCTCTTCCCTTATAAAACAAGAACAAGCAAATTTATATTACTAACATGTCAAATGATTAACGAAGACCTGTTATGCTATTGTTACCATAGACGACTAGAAATAATGAAAACCATTAATTCATACGAAGCTAGAAAAACGTTACTGATCTTATGCCCAAAGACATGACACAGCCTGGTAAAACAAAAAGGATGTCTTTGTCATTCCTTTTAGGGTATTACATAATACTGCAATACAAGCATGCCATTCAAGTAGGCGTGCAGTTACATAGGCTTAAAACTGGATTATATAGACAAAAAACTACTTTGTTCCAAATAAATCTATAGTTTCAATAACCATAGATGTAATTGTGGTTACTGAAAACATAAACTTGCTTGCTGAGGATCTAATCTTCTACTAGTATCAAAAGAATTTCGAAGTTTTCCCAATGTACTTAAACAATGACCTAAAATAGCCACTTCCAGAACATAACAGGAGAATATTTTGTTTAACGTTATCTTAAGAAAAAATAAGTTATAATTAAATGTTTTGAAAAGATTAAGTTGAGATAACCTGAATAATTTTTTAATCTCCAAACACATTTTTTAGATTTAACTAATCAAACTTTATACTAACTTTTCACAGATAATATGGACACGGAAATGTTCCTCGATGTATTACCTTTGTTATCTCAACTTATCTTTTATACTAGACTTATTGTACATTAACCAGAGATAAGTAGCATGATTCCTAATATTAGGGAAGAAGATTGAGGCATTAAATTATGATTCACGTATGAATTATGTATGGTGAATTAATCTCTAAATACGTTTATTTTTCATTAATTTATTTCTTAAAGAAAATATATGGGGTCCTTTTTCCAAAATTGAAAATAAAGTGGCGCCCACTATACAGCATGTTCTAAGTTGCGTAGAGTATTTCTTATTATCAAGTATAGAAGCTTGTTTGAATTGGCAAAGTTGTGCTGTTTTGAATGTTAACTGAGATTCCGTTGAGACAGTTTAGAAATGATTGGGAAACGAGTATCACTCATGCAAAATTGAAAATCGGTATTTTCTTTAAAGTGAAATACCTTTGTAATTATAACAAAATATTAAAAATGTTACAGGTACAAATGTCTGGTTTAATTAGGTACGCTCACAGCTTATAACAAGACGATGTTCAAGGTGATGGTTTCCAAGATGTTGGCAGCAACATTTCATATTAAATTGAACTTTAATGTTCGTTTCTCGACGTATAGGATATGATAACATTTACATTTTATTTTAAACAATACATTCTAATTAACTAAACTGTGATAAGAAAAAACTAAGTTTACTGTCAGACCACTGATTTCACGTTTGCGTCAATTATACACTTATAGATACAGGAAAGGTTCCCGGATGTCAAACTGAGATTTTAATGAAATTTGGTGTAAATGTAGAGCCTACTAAAGTGTATATGTAAAAAAAAAATAATTATAAAAAGTCTAGAAGACATCATCGTTATGTAGAAATGTAGAAACTGATCTGATTGAGTTGGAACCCCTATATTTCAAGACAAGAAACTATTTTAGGTATGGAGTGCAAGGAAAACATGTTAATTGATGGAGCGCAATATTCTCGCTTGCCTGCCAGTAGTGTTTAACCGCGAGAGGTTGAAGGGATACAGAGTTGCTTCGGTACGTCATACCGGCACATCCCGGCCTTCTATGTTGTGCACTATGTTTAATACATATCGCAGTGCGAAGTGGATAAGTGTCAGAATTGAACGGAAAGCATAAAAAATGTTGAAAATGCGTAGAAATGCATCAACTTGTCTGTTTGCTAACAGGGTAAACACGTATGTATGGCAATTTCCAAACGTAATACATAATGCTAAAGAAATCGGGTGTTTAGTTTGAGATAGAAGTTTATTGCGTTGGAAACCATATATGTGCAGGAACCTTGTAAATTAGCGCAACACACAAATTCTAAAAAAACCAGATAGAGACCGTTAAGTGCTTGCAATATACCGTTTGCAAAAATCAGACGAGCAATGTTTCGTCAGTTTTAGAAGAAATACAATCCAACATGGGAACTACCAAGTCCGCAGACGCTTGTAGATAAGTGCCGTCAGTGTGCGAGAAGATTGAGAATTATCTGACAACCGCAGTAAAAAATGAACGGTTGTGGCCAACTATAGATGAAACTACAGACATAAAAAAAATCCGTAGTATCGATTGTAGCACGGACAATGACGTTGAAAAGACCGTCACACTCCTATTTGCTAGCAAAGATATACTGCCGGAGCTATTCATAACGTATTAGTTAGAACACTAGACAACTTTGAAATTTCATCACAGCAATTGTTAATGATGGTTACCGACACTGCCGTGGTAATACTTCGCACAGGTCAGTTATTCAAAGCTGTTCAACTGAATTTGCTACGCATAACACGTCTGCTTCGTGCTTTACACCTTGCAGCAGATACTATACGAAAATGTTATCCCGATATGGATTAACTAATAGCACAGACGAAAGCCGTTTTTTTTAAATCACCGAAACGTATTCGGTTATTTCGTTCACAGTGTCCTGACATACCGGAACAGCCGCAGCCAATTCTTACACGATGGGGTACATGGTTAGAAGCAGCATTCTATTATTTTAAACATTTTAAGAAGATCAAATTAGTGATTTAACAACTGAACGCTAAAGAAGCAGCTGTATTCTGCTGCATTCTCGTATACCATTAACAAATATGAATAAAATTGGGTTTTATTTTAAGAATTCTAGCAATAATGTGTTTAAAGCCAAGTATAAATGGTTTGTATTAGGTATGCGTGGGGATTGATGACTGTATAATGTTAGCAAAGCCAAACCCATTCTTAGCTATTTAGTATTCATAATAGGGGGCATTTATACCACATATTTGTCTGATTTATTCCTTTTGATAAATACTCTACTGTACATGCTCTTTTATGTATTACCGTAGTATACATACAAGATACATGACAATGAGCGTTGGTTAAAAGTATATCGGAAAGTGAGTAACTCATCCCTTAGTTAACTCAGCCAAGATATTTCCAACGGTATCTCTCCGTTATATCAGAAGTAGCCGTTAACTTCCCTATTTTAGATAGGACAGTACTGTTGTTGTCAGATTTGGATTCTATGTTCAATTTTATAACTTAACTTTTGCAGCATACCCGGGTGTATTTTCCTTCCCCCCATCACCGATTTTTCCAAAACAATATTTTCATAGTAACATAGTGACTCCTTAATGTTAAATACTGCATTATTTAATACCAGTTTCAGTTTGCCATGATTAAATAATTGAGGATAGCTGCCAAGTGTACTGCCAACAGTAATAAACACAGTAGTAATCTTCAGTACTTTAAATTATAGTACAATTATTCATAATTGTGCATATTTCTTAGTTTAACAAAAATGTCACGCTTACAATTTTTAAATTTATGGCGAATGCAATCCTATTATCAACAAAACGTGCCCGATTTTCATGGGGTACTATCAATCGGCTATTAAAAAAACTAAAGATTTTGGTCAGTTTACGAAAACACCAAAAACTTTGACATTGGGTTATTTTACTGCGTACTCTATTAATTTGAGCCATGATGCAGAACTGGCGCTCAAAGTATCTTTCAAATCAATTTGGTGAAACATAAGTGGCAAACTTTTAAGCATAGGACGGTCTAAAACATTGAATGTCGAAGGAAATTGTATGAATGGTTTCTAATTCGAACACAAAAGAATGGATTTTTGGATAATATTATCTGGAGCGATGAAACCAAATTTTGTAGAAACGAAATGTTTAATCGTAATGTTCATTTTGGAAGAAGGAGCGCGGGATGCATGATATCAAGTAGGAGAGCCTCTACATAACATCAACTATTCTTACTGAAATGTTTGTCGATCGATTGATCGCTAAAAGCCGTTCTTTTAAGTACCCACCACTGGGTTCTTTCTTGTAGGCTTATATTAAAACCGTTGTGAGACCAAGTTGGTATGATTGTAATACAGAGTAAGAAAGAACCTTCAATGAACTGACTACAAGATTTATTCAACGTGCTACTCATCAGGAATTAATGCGAAGATAGCATACACGGGGCAAAATGGTGATGTTTTCGAGCATTTACTATCATAGTGAAATACGTATTCAATTTTATGTTGTTAGTTGCACATTTGTTTGTTTCATGCCTTTTTCTTTTTTTTTTGTTTATTAATAAAAAGTTCGATTTTTGGAAATTCTACTTTCCGAATGATTGTGCTGTAGTATGAAAAATTACTGCAAACCACTACTGTGTTTACATTTGACAACTACCTTCAATCAAAGCCATGACAAACTACAATATGGTATTTAAAATTAAGGAAATATCTCCTGAACTTGAGCAATAGCACTTGCTGTACATTTTTGCTTTATTTTTTGATGCAGAGTCTAATACTGCTGCGAACATTAGGAGTTGCTATTTAAAAAAATAGATTTCTCAGTTTAAATGTTTCTGATATTGTTCTCTCCTTTTTGGTGCACCTGTATAATTTAGCAAATTTATCTCTTGCTATGAAAACATGGTTCATGAACATTATCAGCAAACAGAATCATTTCGTTTGCGTTTTACAAAACAAACCACATCTATCAAACTTTTTCGAAAAGATGCAATATCTTTGTAAAAGTGAATTCTAGCGATAGGGTATTAAATAAACTAATTTAAAATATTAAAGTCGTTGACTCGGTATGTGTTCATAGCAGTGACGAAATTGGAAAAAGAACTAATTTTAAATTTAACACAGAATCCAAATCTAACTTAAAAATGATGCGGTTTTATTTAAAATAGGGAAGTTGACGGCTACTTGCGGTATAAGATAGAGATGCCGGCAGTTGAAAATATTTTAGCCGAGGTAGCTTTAAAGGATAACTTGTGTATGCAAATTTTTTAATGTCTATTTTACTCACTTTTCCAAATACCTACTTTTAACAGACGTTCATCGCGAAATTCTCTGTATATACCTAAATACGTCCATAAATTGAATTATTAATATTATTATTAATTATTGGAAAAGTGGAAAGGATAAGCGGCTTTTGAATCAGTACAGAACAACTTTGGGAAGGTTAAATCTCCGTGACAACCTTATCCCTTGAGAAGAGAGCTTGGAGATAGAACGTAGAGAGAGAAATTCATTCAAGAGAAGAAACATGAAACCCTTGAGGTTTGGAATACTATACCAACCTTGTTTTTTTACTTGAAACCACTTCAACTTAAGATAATTTAAATCGTGTGAATGTAAAGTGAAATAATACAAATCTTGCGTTGTAAAAAGTTAAATTTCTTTAAAAAAACGTGTTTGTTATTACCACCAAAATTTTACAAAAAAAGGTTCAATTTGTTAATGAAAAAAAAGATTATTTGTCAACAAAATGAAACAGCTTAGGTACATGAAAGAATCGACATCGTAATGGTCTTATGGGTACGTCTTCGTAGGCATATGTCATCACATTTCCCTTTAAGGACAATCGAAAATATTTTCATATTTATTAAGCATTTGACTATTAACTTTTTGCTGATCATCATACTGCGGAGGAGACTTCCTGCATATTTTACAATAATCCATCTCCCTTCTTTAGCCATTTTTAAGGTCGTGGGTTTCGTGATTGTATCCTTATCAACACCCGACGACAAAACTTTGGCACATGCAGAGTCACTGTCATCGAATTTAAGGGTTGTATCGCTTTCGGTATTTCGTGGAGTTGTTTTTTGATTTTCTTGGTTTGTGCCTCCATCTGCTCCATATGTTTATTGCTTAGTTTCACATTTGTATTTATGGACATTTTCTAACCAGTATCAAACGAAAAAATCAAACCTTGTAGGCAAAGCGTTGCGGCAAATTTTCCGTTGTCCTCCGAAACAAACTTCGCTTCGCCCGTCGCGATGCGTCAGTACGCAATATCAATCGCTTTGATTCTCAGGCTATTATCCACGAATATACATAAGCACATGCAAAAATTAAGTTAGAAAATTTAAAGATTTCAATGAAATGGTTACTAACTTTAAAAAGAACACACAGAATTGTTTAGTGCAAAATTATCAACTCATATGGGACCGATAGCTTGCAATTGAAGAAATCGTAACTGATTTTATTAACAAAATTAAACCATTAGTTCAAAACTATGGCTCTAAAAACGTATATAACGCGGATGAAGCTAGCTTCAACCTAAAACTACACGCTGGAAGTTCTTTATCTTAGAATGTAGTGATATTTACTTTACGGAGATCTGTATATTATGGAATGAAAAGGCAAACCATGTTTTCCTTAAATTATTTCTTTATTATTTTTTCCGTATCGTTTCAAAAATATTAGACGCTTAAGACTTAGACTTAAAAGTAATATCATCTATATGCACATGTTAATCACGTGTTCTAAAAGATCCTTAAATATGATACAACTTTTGTATTTACCTCTTTCTTCTAACATTTTCTCTTTCTGCAATTCCTTATATTGAAAAATCGGTGTTTCCTCCGTTCAAGGTAAGTTTCAATAGATAAAGAAAATTGCTATGTGCACTCTTTAGTATCCTCTACATTTTTACACCAATTTTGACACCAGAGAACCTTCTTTCCTTGTTAGATGTTCTTATACAATAAAGTATATTTTAATGCATTGCGTAATAGACCAAATTAAAACAGTTGTAGCCGAATACAAACTCGCGCGGATTTTAAAACAATTGCGCCGTTTTCTCCGCGGCCCAATTAAGCCGTTTTCAGTCGATATTAGTGTTTCAGTAAAAATGTGAAAATTTAATATCGAGCCGCTATTACATCTTTACATTTGAAAGTCAATACTCCTGCGCTAGACAACCGCAGAGGGTGTGAGCATTTCGAAAGAACATGTTTGTTTTATAAACTTGTTTTAAATAATAGCAAAACTGCCTTACTTTTATAAGAGCAAACATCTGCTGGATCTTAAGAACCGTTTTATCATGCATAATAATGCGGGGTTGCTTATTGGTGTTCAAGCCGATCATAGATTGTTTTGGGACCAGCATTTACAAAATGTATGAACAAATTGAGTAATGCCTATTTAACTAAAGCATATTTTACTTATGGGTATTGTTGTTTAGGGTATTGGTACAAGCTGGAAGAGAGTCTTTATTTTGATACTTTTGTTCGCCACAGAATTCCACACCAGTACAACACAAGCAATGCACACAACATCCATTATTTTCTCTTTCCTTTTTTTGAATAAATTGACGCGTACAAACATTGTACGTAATTAGATGTAAGATTGGCCCATCAATCCATTATCCATATTATTATTATTACATTGGGAAGATTTGGGGATGAAAAAGCTAACCGCGCGTTGGGTGCTGGGTTTTCTCGCTCAGAACGAAACACACATTCAAATGAACATTTCCAAAACCCAGTACATTCTTAAAGCCAAAGCAGAGTCGAAACAGTGGACTGCGAAGTGTGAACCGGCTCCGAAAAAGGCGAGGACTGGGAAGGGGCAAGACAGTGGTGGCCACTGTTTTTTGGGATAGTTACGGAGTTGTGTTAGTCCACTATCTTAAAAAAGAATAAATATAACGGGAGTATATTACGCATCATTACTTGACAAGCTGAAGGCAGAAATTTGAAAAAGAGAATTAATTAGGGTTCCAATTGATAGACCTATTCACCAGACTTAGCGCAGCGACTTTTTTGTTTCCTTTCGTTCGGAGGACAAATTTTCATCGAATGAAGAGACCATCACGGTCATTGTGTTGTTACTTTGTCCGTTGAACTAAACACATTAATAAAGCTGCCATTTTATTAAGTGAACCTGGTTAATTTCCTATCAAACGCCTATCTTGCATAACAAAATACTAACTACTATTCGGACGAATTACACAAATAAGAGCATCGCTGGGAAAATTGTATAGACGTAGAACGACTATGTAGAGAAATAGAACTGAATTTGAAACAAAAGTATTTGTTTCTGTTAGACAGGCTGGAATCTTTTCAATTACCCTAGTTCATAAATTCAATTGATCAATTCGGAAAATCTTATATTGGTATATTGTAGCTAAAAGAAGTTAGCCTTTTGTTCGTTGGTTCGAACAATTTTCAATGCTTCCAACAATCATGATCTCAAACGGACCAAGCAAAATTTAAACCCGGGGTTACAGATACAAACATTAAGTGCTGAAGAAAACATTTTAAGAGAGATTCTTAATTTCTTCAAGTTTTCTTTATGGTACTAAACATTATTTTGTTTAATAGACTATTAGCCGTACAAGGTCTACAGTAAGAACATCGTCTCATAATGGATGTAAATTAACAGTAAAAAAGAGAATTACGTTTTTCTATTTGCTTATTTATTGTTAGTACTTAAGATTTGGTTTTACTCACCTAGGTGTTAAGACTCCGAAAGATTTTAAGTTTTTTTTTCCCTACCGTGTTTGTGACCCATATTTATTCAAAGTCACCGCGGTGCTTCCCATTATGTATTTCCACGTATTAGTAATTATTGTGGCAGATTTTTATTTCAATGAAAACTATTTGAGCTTTTTTATTAAATATAAGCAAACTAAAAAAACTACTGATTAATAAGAAAATAAAGCTAAATAATGATAGTTTTTTACAAATATTTATTAAAAATGAATAGTATTATAATATAACAATTGTCATATTAATTAATATTTATTTAACTTAGAAATTGTACACTCAAACCATATTCATTTAAAAGTGTACAAAAGGCGAATGTTCAAAACAAACCCCTATCTCGCATAAAGAGTATAAAACATCATTTATACATAAAACGGAATAATTCATATTGCTAGTACTAAAATTGCAAAGAAAAACGTGAAACAAACATTCACAAACAAACAGATTCGGTTTTCTAAAAATCACTTAAGAGACCTTCGAGAAGGTTCACTAGCTGTAGGTGGGGGCGGAGGCCCTCTCCTGTCCAATTCTTCTAAATAATTTAAAATTAATTGAGTTCTTTCTTGTGGTATATGATCCAGTACTAAAAATCTTTTATCGTTCCTCAAGATTTCTTCGATTTCTTGCATATGGCTCTGATTTTCGCGCAAAATTGACAGGCTTTTATGTGTAATCAATTTAGTTTCCTATAAAAAGAGAATAATACAATGAAAATCGTTAAGTACAGGATATAATAAGAAATACCTGTAATAATTCCTTGAATTGTGTTTTTGCAGCCATTAGCTTGTCACGAAGATAGTCTTTGAATTCTCGTTCGCACTGAAATATAAATGAAAATTAGGAGAATGCTCTATTTTCAATTACATTTAAAACTAACCCTTTCGCTAGACGCAAATTTTGTATACCTTGAATCTTCACGGATAATTTTTTTGATTTCTTTCCAAGTACTTGTCAAAGAAACCTCGGCCGTTTCATCTAAAAGTTCTCGAAATTTCTCTCTCTTCTTCCGCAGCAAAGTCTCTATGTGTTCGTTGAAAAGTTTTTCCTTTTCATCTCTAGGCAAAGAATCTGCAAGGTCCCACCGATGATCTTTCCTTAAGAGGCGCTTGACTTCCCTCCAACCATTGTCAGCGTTTCTTACCAAGTCGGATAGGAGTGCATTGAAATGCTGTAATAGTTAATTTCAATTTATGTACATAAACACTTGGGAAAACTTGGCGGAAAGCGGTTCATGTCAAATGAAGAAGTCGTTACAAGAGCCAATTTTATAGAGTTCGGCAAATCCTAACATTCAAACGGCTTAAAAAAGTTGAACATCGCTGGACTAAGAGTATAAAGCTACAAAATTATGTCGAGAAATAATTTACTAAAAGCAAAATAATTGCATTGTCTTCCTTCACACAGCTATTTATCGCACCATCCTCATCTCTAAGAACGGCGTTTGAAAAAATTGTCGGAAGTAAGGAAAGACAAACAACCTCAATGACCTTTCGAAAGGATTGCTTGGGAACTAAAAATCAACCCCAAAACATTCTCGTACTAGAGAAGTTAAAGTTTAGACATTACACGGAAGGCAAATTCTGGGGAGGAAAAGGGGTTTTGTAACATGGGTAAAGACAAAGAAGAATGCCAACATTTGGGCCAGAAAATAGGTTCAAAAGGTGGTCTGCTCAGAGTCTTTGGTTCTTAAGATCAAAAAGGAACTCGGACTGACTGCTTTTAAGGTCGAAAAGGTTCCAAACAGGAATGCTGTGATGACCAGCGACGCGAAAGATTGTGGTAGAAGATTAAAAACGAATTTTGTTAAAAAGTGCAACTACTGTGTCCTCGACAATGAAACCTACGTTAGTCAATTTTTCACAGCTGTCAAGTGTTTTACACAGCCGTTTGGCGAGAGAATATAGATGAGAAATTTAAAACGAAACATCAGTTTCCCCGAAAATTCCTTATTTGGTAAGCTATTTGCAGTTGTACCAAAACGAGCACGCCTTTTATTATCATGGGCAAAGTGGTATAGAAGGAATAATGTTTTTGGTGTTTCAAGAAACAAATCCGCGAAATTGTCCAAGACTCAGACCGATCGAAGGTATTGAGCTTTGGTCAAAAAGAAATTAAGGTAATGAAGAAGATGGCAGGTGTTAACGACTTTCGGGAAAAGTGGTCTGCAATAACCCGACCCGATCGAAAGATACGATATTAATCTTAATAAAACAGTGGTTATAAAATGATTTTTTTGCACAAATCAACATCGGAAGAGCACTAAATGGTACTATACGACTGTCGTATTAAGGTTAGCGACATAGCAGAGGCCGTAAGTATCTCGAAAGAATGTGTTTGTCACAGTTTGTTAAAGATTTGGACATGAAAAGGCTAACCAGGGTACCGCACTTGCTCACTCGGAATAAAAGACGCATTCAAATGAACATTACCAGTGCACTGTTCACACAATTTCATCGAAATAAGTCGGAGTTTTGACGCCGATTAATAACTGTAGATGAAGCTTGGATACACCAGTACACTCCTGAAGTCAAGGCACAGACGAAACTGTGGATTGCGAAGGGTGAATCAGCTCCGTAAAAGGTGAAGACTGCTTCATCGGCCAAAGTGGTGGTTACTATGCTTTGGGATAGTCACGGAGTTGTACTAATAGACTATCTTGAAGAGAAAAAACAATAACGGGAGCAAACTACGCATCATTACTTGACAAGGCGAAGGCAGGAATTACGGAATCTGAAGATGGTTTTGCTACACCGTTTTACACAGTCGATATAGCAAAACATTGGGGTGTGAATTGATCACTTACCCTACTCACTAGATCTGTTTTGGTCGGAAGACCGAGATTGTCATCGAATGTGGAGGTCATCATGTAAAAGTTTATTTTACAGAACGATAGAAATTATTAAAAGTAATAAGAAAAAAACACGGGAAAAATGCAAATTGAGCTTGAATTGACGCGAGCTTTTTCCCGCGCTGTCAAATTTGAATCTTTCAAGGTCGGGTTCATATGCACTTGATAAAGGTTTGAACAATTGTAAAACACATTTTACTCGACTTATGTCCGGTTTCCGAAAGCATAGATATCCGTTGCATAAAGTTATAAATTCGATTAACTGCAAAAATCGTTTCTGGAACAGCAGATAACTTGTATTAAATTGATAACGGCTCCATAAGTTGCTGTGAGGCTCAAATAATCTATATGACGTCTGTCAGTTTGAGTTAATTTTCCTTATTACTTGCCGAACTATGGAAAGTTTCGAAGAGAAACACAACTATCACCCAAAATATTATATATGATAACCAATAAATGTAATATTAAAAAAGCTTTCCCATTCATGCCAGTAAGAGATGATCCAACTTGGCTGTACTCGGCACTACAGTCAAATATATTTGCAAGTGGTTCAAACTATGGCCATAAAGTAGCTAAATGGTAAAACACAAATTATGTAAGTTTAATTTACTTTTAAGCTTTCTTTTTTGAAAATTATATTAGATTAGATGTACAGAAAATGTATATCTTAATTTATATATATACTAAATTTTGTGAACGTTTGATTTTCTTTTATTCTTTAAACAGACAGAGAACGCTTTATAAACACATTAGTCACATTAGTGAATCTTCATAGTTTCACGGGAAAGACAACCTCAATTTGACTCGAACATTCCAAAGACGACTTGATGCTCTTGTGTTTTGCATTGCGTTGTTCATCGAACCGATACTTATAGAACGGATAATTTGTAGATTGGTCGTTTCAGAAACGAAGTTTGAATTTATGGAAGCTATAACTTTATAGAACCGATAACTATCGAATCCATAAGAATACTTTTTAGAAACTGGGTATTAAACACGCATTTTCTACTAAAGTAAACTAAATTACCTGAATGGCTTCGTCTCGTTTATGCTGTTCCCTCTCCTTATCTCTATCTCGCATGTGTGTCGCCAACGTCCTTTGCACCTCCTTCTCTCTCTCGCGCATGCTTGCTTCAGCCCGAGCTTGCCTTTCCTTCTCCCTTAACTCCTGAGCTCTTTCGTCATCTGAAGCACCACTCTGGTCAGCTTCTGGATCTGCATCCTCTCTCATACTCACGTCGCCTAAATCGTCGTCCTTCTTTTCCTTGTCAGATTTGCTTTCCGATCGTTTGCGTTCCTCTTTACGTTCTTTATCTTTGTCCTTGTCCTTCTTCTTATGCTTTTCCTTATCCTTTTCACGTTTATGTTCCTTATCTTTCTCTTTCGCTTTCTTTTTTTCATCTTTTAATATTTTACAATACTCACGGAACCAATCCTCCCTTTGACCACTGGAATCGACTGCTTTGTACCTGCCATCCCCATCCACCTTCTTCTTCACGTCGGACCATCGAGCATGTCTGTCAATATCCGGATGCTCGCGAAGTAGCGTAAAGAAATCTTTCTTAACCTGTAAATCACACAGTGTTTAAATTAGCTCCTACGGACGGAACATTTTCTCATCTATATACTTAATTTAAGACAAACATCTGCTATTCCATGAGCTGAAAAAGTCTTAAAAATATAAATGATTAGGATTAGAGCTGAAGAAAAAAACCTGATTAATTGCAATTGGAAAACAAAAACGATTTTGGTAGAAATATTATTTGAAATGTCATGAGTAAATTATATATTTATGAAGCATATAGTATCACCCAGACACTCAGCCACGCAGTTTAAAAATTAGATATTATCAGTTAAATTTAAATAAGAACACTAACCTGAAAATTTTACGCTTACGCGCACCACTTAAGAAAATTAATTAATCTTGTAACATTTGAATTTGCTTTAAAAATTATCCACTTTGCCAAATGTTTTCACTCAACAGTGAATGAAACTTAACAGGGCAAATTGTCGTGGCGTCCCTTCGCTCCTTTGTTATCAATGGCATTTGTCAAAAATCACGGCCAATTACGATACGGGTATTCGAAGTACTTTACATATTTATGTTGAAGGAAATAGATATATCTACACTTAGAAATAGGCGAAACCTGCATTAAGTTGGTTTATTTCAAGGCGAAGAAACCAAAAATGTAATAATATAAAGGATTTTCTATTTAAAATAAATTCGCTACTTACCGGTCAACCTATATATACAGAAATATTGTTGAACGATACTCCATGACGTCTATTATGTTATGATAAAATTTTAGTTACGTACTGTTGACGCAATAAGTGCAATTTTATAATTCCAGAAGGTTGGGACACTGTATGTATTGTATTTAGGGTTATGACACAGCGATTAAAAATCAAGAAAAATACCACAACAGTATATGGACAAAATGTATAATTTTAACATACATCGTCCAATCATTCAATTCATATAGCACTGTTTTGTACCATTGAGACATACTAAAACACAAAGAATCCATTTAGAATTCAGAATATTATAAGCAACTCATGACAAATCATTCAAGTATGTAAGACTATGAGTATTACCAAAATCGTTTCACTAAAAATGTGGAATAAGCTTGACAAAACATATCTCCAAGATCGTCCGGACACTGCTGAAAATTTATCATTAATCTCGATAACTTTCCTTCACAATCAAAGTTTGCACATTCGCTTTCGTTATTCATACAATGTTCAATCGTTTGTAAAGCTATGAAAGTTTACTGTTGAAAATGTCTAATAAATAAATTAAATCTTTTATTGAAAAGTTACGTTCGTTTCTGAGATTTTGTTGAAATGGAACAGTGATTGTTTTGATAGACCTTTAATCTCTTTGATAAAACAATAATTTCTATTTTATGTACCGTCAGAACAAACTAGTACCAGATGTCACACGGAATGGAGATAAACAATGAAGTAATGGGTGTATCACATCACCGTATCGTCCTTTGGGCAGACCGATCTCGCGAATGTACAGATGTGCACCCTCGAACGGAAACTTGGGATCGGCTAGCATCAACAGCAACGCCCCTCTCCGTGACTTGAAAAGGTAAGTCAAAGCTAAATAAGAAGCTTGTCATTTTACACAATGCACAATAGATCGTTCTTAATATTAATAAATGCTACTTATACATATAGTTTCGGAGAAAGTATTTTGTGGGAAAAACGTCTAACTCGTTCAAATACTCATAAGCAGAAAAATTAATGATTTTATTTTTTAGTCGCTCACAGGGTACATATACAAACTATTAGTAGAAAAATGTTATGTACAACCGGAAGTCTCAGATTGTTAAAAATAATTTAGTTCAATGGCACACGTCGATCTAAGTGTACTGCCAAGTTTCCAGAATTTTCCAATGTATACTCTTTCATATATTGATCGATGCAGTTCACGATGAGACACCGTGGATAGCGCCTCATTCTTGTAAAGTCAAGAACAGATGTCTAAAGTTTTTGTCATACTTGTATAAACAAATTTGAATTTATAACGTCATAAAATATTATATACAATGTGTCCAACCAGCAATATAATAACACGATATCTTAGGAACGAGAGACTTTAACTTTGAAAACTTTACTATAAACGTCCGTTGGTCCGTTGGCGACTTAGCATATCCGGCCAGTTTGCCAAATCTGACAGCTTCTGACTTTTATAGGGCTACTCAAGGAATAATAGCCCTCGTACCATATGGCAGTTAGAATATAATGTCCGTCAAGAAGTAACGGCTCTAACGCCGATATCTTGACTCGAACAATAGAAAATTCTGTCACAATTATAGAGGTGGCCATTTGAGTCATTACCTTTATTTGATTATTAGGCATAAAATATAATATAGAAATACACTTATTTGTATAAATGGACAAAAGTAGTTAAGGAAATAGAAATCAAGGGCCTTTAGGGCTTGTAGCGCTGTTTACAATTTACAACATCAACCTAGCTGTTATTGGCGCCACGTACTGTACGTTCAGCCAACTACCTATGTCCACCCGTATAATACCGAACTTTCTTTCAGTATCTTCAACTCCTTTTATTCCTTACTATCTAGGTGGCCGGAGTTTTAGGACTTTTACATAAATCCGGTCAACGGAGAATGGCTAAATAACTTTTCCTCTGGTAATTTCGAAAATTGAATATTTCTGGTTAATACAAATAGTAGTAGTTACAAGGAAAACCTATCACAAATGTAGCAAAGATTCCAAAAATCGAAAAGGGTATTCAATTTAAAAAAAAATTATTTTTTAGAAAGAGGAGATTATGTGCCCCCGATGGATATACAGTGTGTCTGTAAAAGTTGGCAACAAATTGGAAACTTTTTT
>LR736905.1:706673-739644 GCA_902654985.2 Oryctes borbonicus
AAAAAAGTTTCCAATTTGTTGCCAACTTTTACAGACACACAGTATATTGGAAGTTATGATGTATCTCTCCCGTTAAATTTAACGTGCCGTAATAGTAGTTTTTGGCAGTTTTTCCGTGGAAATATATCAAAGACTGTCCAAAGGTGCTATTCGTCGAAAACTACTCAGACAATATCCTTTTATACACATGTACACAAAAATATATTTATGTAAAATTTTAAAATTAGTTTATGCAATATACCCTATCCCTAAAGATAGGTACTGCAATAATATTATCCAGAATTCCCTTCGATGTTCCATATCCGTAAATCATATATTTTGCACCATATTACGTTTAAAAAGCTGTCACTTATGTTCTACTAAAATTCTGTTAATTGTTTTGGACGATATTCTGAGCATCAATTCTGCACCAGGGGTCAAATTAGTCAGTATGCAGTAAAATAACCCCATGTCGTATTCGTCACCTGTGAGGGTTTGGCTCTTTTTGGTGTTTTCGTAAACAAACCAAAATCTCAATTCAATTTTCTAAATAAATTTTGGCCTGTCAGGATATCCTTCCATGAAAATCTGGCATGTTCTGTAGATAATGCAATTGTATTCACCGTACATTATAATTTTATAATTATAAATTTGAATAGTCTTCATTTGAAAAATGATTATTTGGGATTTGGAAGAAACGGGTCCCACGTCTTCAGCAACGCCTCTCAATAAAGCTGGAAATATCAGTAGTAACTATATGTGCAACAAGAATCTTATATAATACGGATTTAAGAAAAAATAAATATTTTGAAGAAAATATTATAGATGAATCATAGTTAGTGTATGGAATGTTCTGGAAGCTCAACGAAGATTGAATTTTCAAAGGCATTTGATTGCATAACATTTTCGAAATTAGTTATTACAACATATCGTTACATTTTTGTGTACATAAGATTTTTGTGTGATATTGTATGCTATAGTAATTTAATAAATCTGGATTTTTCGTTCATTGTATCGAGACAACTCAATAAAGAAATTCTTATTCTTTTCTTTTGAAGTGAAAACAGCTTCTTTGTCAATATTTATTATAGAAATATATGTCGTTTATTGTAATGTTTATGTGCCACTACTACTGAAAATAATTAATTTTCATAGTTGGACATATCACTTGTGAGCAGAAAACACAGAGTGGCTATAGTTTTCCAAGCTTTGTTTTTTGTTTTATTGTTTCATACTACCTACAGCATTTTCTTTAACATGTATAACTTCTTAGAATATCTTATTCAGTAATGCACAATGTAATGTGTATTTAAATATAATAAACATTTGCCACTTACTTTTATCAAATATAATAACAGCAATAGAACCACCCAACTTCCTTGAAAGTTAGATAAAAAGTAAGGTTATACATATTATGTCAAAACAACTTTGAACCAGCCGAAAAAAAGCGGGAAAGCACTTGCAAGGGAGACACTTGGTAAAATTCCTTAACAACGGACGCAAATTTGGTTAATAAAACAACGCTTTCTTGAGCAGAATAATTTTTTTGACATATTACAATTGCAGGTTATTTGAAAGCCTGGAATGCATTACAGCTGTCAAACTTTTTCGAAAAAATTTTTAGGAATGTAGGTATGTTGCATAACTAACTTTAAAATTTCACACAGAATCCAAATCTGACACAAAAATGGTACAGTTCTATTTGAAATAAGAAAGTTACCGGCTACTTCCAATATAAAAGAGAGATACAGACAGTTGAAAAAATTTTGGCTCAGCTTTGAAGAATAACTTGTGTACACAAATTTCTATTTTACTCACTTCCCTGTACACTTTTAACCGACCCTCATTGTGACACTCTACGTGTAAAAATTATAAAAATCAAAGCAAAGGTAATACAAAATGGATTTTAAAGAAAGGTAATAAATTGTGAACGCAATAACCCCATCTATGTTGTCAACAGTTTGGAATACGATAGTATAAATGTCAAATATACGAGGCCATCTAAATCTACCGATCTATTAGCATCTTTTAACAGAAAAGATCTTCCCAACATTGTAAATACATTTTATACAGCCTTTATTACAAAGCAAGACGTACATTTTGACATGCTGGTGCAATTAATTGATTTTTAATGGCAGATGGAAATCGAAATATGCCTTCGTATCAGACAGGGAAGTAAAACTGTAGGCTGTGTGTCAATACAGTACTTGAATTTGGTGGAATTCAACTAATTATCAAAGTAATTAATGCTTGTTAATAATCAATGGCTATAAATGCTAGGTATATTTTATAACCGAATACTTCATCAAATAACACAACACAACATTCATAAAATCTAAATTAACACAAACCTAAAGTTACCACGACCTCTACCTCTTCCTGTTCCCTGAAAATCATCTCCAATATCTACATCATTCTCGAAGCCACCTTCTTCCTCAAACTCATCCTGTGTTCCACTCTCCTCTTGGCCTTCATATTCCATTAGACTTGTTTCATGTTCGGTCATGTCTTTGTTTTGCTGTTCTGATTCCCTTGCTACCAATGTACACCCGTATTAATTTAAGTATTATGAATAACAGAATGGCGTCGATTGAGCGTCCACTTGACATATATTTCACTTAACTAAAACTATTTCACGGTTTTTCATACTTGCAGTGTATAGATGTAACACTACTGAAGAATTATTTTACTTTGAATAGTTGATTATTGAAGTTTATTACGGTTTGTTAAGAAATTTAACTATCGTTTGTTACAACTATATTCATTGATTGACGGACGGATGATCAGTAATCATCGTAGACTTTCGCTTGGCACCATCTATTGCTGGAGCGTAAATCTATTCCTAGCATTCTTTTACTAAACCGCAATAGATTGCACCACATATACAATTATAGCAAAGAGTATAGCCAGTGTTGCTAAGTTTACTTCTTGTCCATTTAGATGTCTCTGCAATAAATTATTTATTATTATATTTATTCATGAATATTTTTTATTTTCAACGTTTCAAGCAGTAAGCTAAAATAGAAGAAATTAATTTAAACAATGTAACGCTATTTTTAAGCGTGTATTAAGTATTTTAACAACCAATGCCATCCTAGGGTTTTAGGGGAAAAATAAATCGCAATAAGTCGGGGAAGTACCGTCTTCAAAGTAATATAGTGGCCTAAACACAATAAGCAATAAGAAAAAATAAAATAAACAATCTTTTTTTGTGTTTTAAAATAACATCGTTGTGACATTCATACATAAAGGATTGATTAAAAGAATGGAGACGGCGGTTTACCCATGATCAATATAAAAGATTGTTATATTTATATATTATTATTTAGGTACATTTGAGAATACTGGAACGGCTTTTTTTCAAATTTTAAGTTACGCTTGACGGCGTATGGAAACTTTTACTGTACTATTGAATAGGGATTTCTTCGTCTCAGCAATTTTTTTTTGTTTTTCTAATTTTTGTATAATAGCATTTTTACAAGAAAACGCAAAGTATGTAATAAATCTTAGGTGCCTCGGGTCATTGTCAAATTAGTAGTTGTCTTGTCGCAAGACCGTTTACATCGTTCCCAATATTTATTTTATAAGTGCGTTAAACAGTTAAATAAACATGCCAAGTAGCACTAGGTTAAACCCCGGGGAAGGTACGCTTAGTGTAATTAATTTTATGAAAACCAAGATTTTGCTGAAATTATTAAATCAACTATTGCTAAAGTTGTCTTTAAAGAAACTAAACTCTTACAAGACAAAATAGTGGAAGAAATTGGAAGAAAAAATAGAGAATATGGAAAAAATAAAATTCACGAATAGCTGTGAAAATGTTAATTAATTCAACATAGCTGCAACAAATGCAAAAATTTATAACAATGTAAAATGTAGCAATTTATCGTTGGAAAGATCCCCATACCAGACTGCATTAAAAAAAAACAACCACAAAAACCTGCTGTAAACAAAAATCCTAATAACGATGGAATAGAAGACCCACGGACTAGTTCAAAAATAACGCACGACTCAACATCTAAAAAGGTTGAAGGGAAAACAATAAATTGTCGAAAAAATTACCTGTCGATTAAGGCAGCTACAAGATTTGTGCATTATCACGATTTCAATTTAACCAGTGAAGATTTAGAACATTACCTGATTAGCAAGAAAATTTGAGATGCCAAATGCCTGAAAATATTCAGATGAATATTCTTCTTTCAAAGTAACTCTACCGGCACGATTTGAGGAAGCTATTCAAGATCCTGCCAGACGAATGCATTAATCGTTTTTTAGCCCATTTATGGAAAGAAAAAGAAATAATGAACGTACATAAACATACGAGGTTTCGGAAATAAGATTTTGGAAATAGAATTATTTGTATAAACGAGCACTTGTTTGACAATAGCTGCCTTCACAATGCTGTAATTGATAACTATACTTTATTATCAAGCTATTGTAGAACTGAGATGTATTTTTTTAACCTTGATTATTTTAGTCTTTTTCTAAATTTTTACAATAATTAATACAAATCTGTTTCACTTCTATCACCGAGTGGGGTTTGCTTCAGCTTTATATTTTGCTAGAGACTGATTGTCCTTTTTTAAATGACCAGTATTTGAATTTAGATATAAAACAAATATGTTCTTGGAAACTATCACACGATTTATGGTTCTATGCTCTCCAATAAAAGCCAAACTAAAACTAAGTAACACTAATAAAAATATTATTTGGTTTAACGATTGTTTATATTATTAAACTTAAACTTTTCTAAAGCAATATTTATTGTTTATATATTGTATTTACAAGATACCCGAACTTAATCACTAATGATTATATAAGAACTTTTCGTAACAATTATAGACGTGAATTAATAAGAGCTAAAACAACTGCATTTGGTAACTAATAACTGATTATAAAAACAGCTCTCGTAAGTTGTGGTGTCGCAAAAAATGGAAGCTCATTAGAACACAAAAAAAATCTAACTTTCTAAATGCCAATGCTTTTAATAATTATTTTCTGATATTGATGAAAATATGTTAAATAATTTACTGCCAACAAAGAGCGATTTCAGCGAATATCTGTAGAAGTCTATACCATCTAACGTATCATTCTCATTTCACAAGGTGTCTTTCTTGGAGATTAGGTGTATTATCGATAGTGTAAACAATTCTTCCGGCAAACACGTTTATAATTTGAACTAAAAAATCATCATTAACTAATTTAATAACCCAATGTATTGAGGCCGCTTATTACCCTAAAGCTTTGAAGTTGTCAGTGGTTACGTTTATTTTCAAAAAGGGTGATCTTGGCGATATCAATAATTATCGTTCTATATCTATTACATTGTTTTCAAAAATATTTGAAAAGGTTTCAAGGTTGAAAGGTTTCAAATAATTAATTGTTATAATGATTTAATTTTAATTAAATTTCTTATTTACTAATTGTGGCTTTAGAAGCAAACTTTCAACCACTCTTGCGATCAATAATTTATCAAATTTAGTTTTAAATAATTTCGAGAATAAATATTACATTTTTTTACGTCAAAAAAGAATTTAATTGTATTTGTCATTCTCTTCTAGCTAGAAAATCTTGGTGATAGTTTGCATGATTGATTTTTAATATTATGATCACATACATTACGACATTGTGAAAATGGTTCAAAAGATGAACCTATTAAATTTCTAGGTGTTTATTTGGACGAAACTTTCACTTGGGAAAGTCAGGTTAATGCTTTATCCAAAAAACAATTTACTTGGTACAATCTCTAAGTTCCAAATTAACAGTTAATTCTCTAAAGCACTTTTACTATGGTCTGTTCCAATGAAGTATGTTGTATTGAACTGGAGCCCCTCGTCTCATACTAATAAAATATTTGCTCTACAACGTAAATGTACACTACTATCCATTGAAGTTATTATTAGAACTAAAAAAATCAAACTTTTTACTATTCAGTACTTTTAGTATTACTGTACAACAAAGTTAGGATAACAATAAAGTATTTAAGACGGAAATCCTGGTTAGAAAAAATTTTATAGAGAAATTTCAATTTATCCTAATAGCAGGTAATAAAATCATTAAATACTTTATTTAATGAATGACCGACCAATAAACATGCTTATTACATCCTACTACTACGGGGTCGTAAAATATTACCTGCCTGTCTCTGGTTATAATACGGAGTAATTCTTATCATACTCCTGCGAATCATTCTATTGGTAAACCAGTTTCGATACGGTTGTTCAATTGCGATGTTTGTGAAAACAATATTTAAAAAATGGCGAAAGGAAAGCCGATAACTGTAGAAAAGCAATCGGCTAGTCTCGCATTTCATCAGGAAGGGCATTCTGTGCGTATGATTGCGGAAAAATTGCGAGTGACAAAATCTGCAATGCATTATACTATTCGCCCAGATCGGTTAAAAATGACAACGCGTGCATAAGACCGACACCTTAAAGTGTCGAGTAAGCGAAATTGGCGATTGGCGGCGCCAGAAATCGCATCGGAAATGAACGAGCTATCGATTTCTGGAACTGCAACTAAACGCCGCTTAAGAAAAGCCGGTCTATTCGTTCGCGTTCCGGTAAGAAAACCATTGCTCCGTTGTGAGAACCGCTAAAAGCAGTGGGCCGAAACTTATAGAAATTGGACCGCAGAAAATTTTAGAAATGGTGTTTGGCCTGACGAATCCAAGTTTGAAGTGTGCGCAGAGTTTTTGTGAGACGCACGAAAGACGAGAGAATGTTGCGCGATTAGATCGTTCCCACAGTAAAACACGGTGGTGGTTCAGTGATGGTTTGGGGTCGTTTCAGCAGTGCGGGGACCGGAGATTTCGTGAAAATCGACGGAATTTTGCGCAAAGAAAATTGTAGACACATACTGGAAGAAAATGCTGTAACATCAGGATTGCGGTTGATTGGGAACTTCGTATTTCCGCATGATAACGACCCCAAACAGCAGAGGAGAATATTCTGCAGATTATGCCTTGGCCTCCGTAGAGTCCAGATTTGAACCCCATCGAGTTACTGCAGGATGAACAGGACAGACGATTAAGACGAGTCTGTCCTCGAACACCTGTGGCGGATCCTCCAAGCCGAATTGAACAATATTTCCGGAGAAAGTCTGACCAAATTAGCAGAACGCATGCCAGGAGTGGTCCGGGCAGCAAGCCAAACAAGACTTTTTCGACGAGCAAAAAATATAGTCGTGGCGCAATATTTTAATGAGAATGTTTTGTTATATTTTCTATTTCTTATTATTTGTTTACATTTTTATTTCTACGAATATATTTTTATTTTCTTTTGAATTCTTGCCGTTTTTATCTACTTAGCAATAATTTACTAATTGTCCTAACTTCAAAAGCCGGTAACGTATAAGACTAGCATCTGGCGTTGGATATATGGATGACCATAGAGGCTCGTTCAAATCTTTGGGAATTGTCACAACTCCATGCTTGTACATTTTTGAATGCATCACTTATGTAAAACGAAACTTAATTAAATATACACTTAATTCTATGGTTCTCGATCATTACACGAGACATAATGACAATATACGATCAAATTTTCATAGGTTAGCAAAAAACAGAGACGGAGTAACGTATTATGGTATTATAATAGCATCCCAAACACTGTCAGCGATTTACCGATTTCTTCGTTCAAACAGAATTGAAAAATATTTCGTTTCTCGAGCTTTCTATTGGGTGAACGAATATCTAAGTGGTAGTGTCTGCAGTTTTGTTTTAAAGACTTCTTAAGAATTCTTCTTACAGCAATAATACAACATGCAGCAGCCCAGTAGAAGCTCCATGCAACTGAGAACGGCATTTTCATGCAATTACGACGCAGTTTCAACCCGGAAACCTAATTTTTTTAAAAGAAAATGGTAATCCTTGCTAGGAATTTGCGAGCTGCCTCATGAGCGAACACAGAGACAATTATCTTATTCATTTCGTCTTACTAAATTATTAGATGCGTCTTTTATAAATGCAGTCGGGGAATGACCGATTCATTGCGTTCGTAAGTTATTTTCTCAATACTAGACGTCATATAGTATAAAATCGTAATTTACCACCTAACTTTACATGCAGTCGCCAGATCGCAGCATTTTACGGATAATTTTCGCTGTGAAATTATATTCATGGGCTCTCTATACGATTATAATACTCTATATATTGTTTAAATAAAACCAATTTCAAATGTAAAAGGAACCTGCTTTGTTCATTATTTAATCGCTTAAACGAACATTACATTATTGGCGCGTTGTTCAAAAAGCTTGGTGGACTAAAACACGACTTTCTTGTTTCTCTTTAGGAAATGTTTGCATCTATTGTGTAAACCGTAGGAAGTTAAAGCTTTTTAATGACACAACATTCGATAAGTAACGAATAAGACACTTTTATTATTTTAAATATGTAATATACTAGTAGAAATTTATATTCGTGATATACCATAGGCATCTATGTTACCAACTTATATAAACACAGGCAATCACACACATGCACGCATCTACATCAAATTCACACAACGTAATTGCAGTATCAATCCAGTTTTTGTATCTTAACCTGTTAATAAATAATTAATATGTTAATAAAACGTAAACATGGCAGGTAGCGTACAAGACGATCAAACTAAATTGCCTGTAACACCTAAGTGTTCGGTATATGCAAATATACGCTAACCGTTTCAAAATAAATTATAGATGAGAAATTTGCTGAATTTCTAGGAAATAACACTTATCAAAAAAAAATGACTATTATACATGTTGCTTTTAACATAGATTTTCCGAAAATAAGAAAAGATGAACAAATAAACAAGCATCTGAAAGATTTGTTGTTGAACTATCTACAGAGACGAAAACAGAAATAGCAGCCATAGAATTAAATAAAACAAAAATTATTGTGATTGCAACCTATAGACCTCCACCATGTAGAAATGATGTATTTTTGTACAAGCTGCAGCAACAAATTTTCTTGCTAAACAAAGAAAATGCATAGAGACAGGTTTTCATTGTGGGCGACTTTAATATCGATTTTAATGTACGTAACAACAACTCCACATTCCTGTTAGTCATCTATTGAATCTGCAACAGAAACAAAAATAATTAGGAAGATTAACGATATTAAAATTGACGGCTTCAAATGGTGACCTGAAACGAAATTATACTTTTCTTTTAGTATCTAATGCGAGTGAAATATTTAATATCTTCCGTTCCAATTTCATGGACTTCTTCAATGCACGCTTGTGCAGCCTGGACAGTTATTAAGAGAGAAACAAAACCTGCTAAACAAAGTATGCACGATGTTAATTCCTTGTTATCAGCCAATCATTTCAAGTATTTCTGTTACAGGCAGACAAATAGCGGAAGGTATATACTTTAGAATTTTACTTGCATGGCCTTCGCTTGGATAATGCACAATCTTTCTTCTTTTCAGCTGTCACTGCAAAAGAAGTGTAGAATATTATACATGCTTTGAAAAACAACATATCACAGATGCATGTACGACGCCCTAGTGCATTTCATTTTATTTTTTTCTGTACATTAAGCATTAATTGTTACCGATCTTTTCAAGATAAACACGTATAAGCAGTTGCAGTCGTTGTGCTTTAATCCATATCCAATATTAAGAACAGGCGCCTTAATTCCTTCAAACATGTTATAGTCACACACAGATAGTGTTACGTCTACGGAAATTAGTATATTCGATTTATCAAAAGCCTTTGGTTCTGTGGGTGACGATATTCTATTATAAAAGCTATACTTTATGGAATAAGTGACCAATCAAAAACAGCAGTGCCAGTATGTTTTATTTACTGCTGTCATGATGCTAATATCAGAAACCACTTACATGCAGTATACAGACTATTAACTGTAAATACACTGACAAAAAATGTTGGCGAAATTAATAAATATATTAAGCTGAAATATATTTTACAATAACAATTATTTACTTTAAATACGCCTTATGTGTCAATTTAATAGTTTTTTATTTATTTTAAATACGTTTTATCTGCCAAATCAACTATAACTTGGTATCTATTTTAAATACGCCGTATATGATAATTTATACTTGTTTTATATACACCTTACGGGTTAATTTAAAAACGCCTTACATGTTCATTTAATAATAGTTTCTCTTTCCTTTAGATATACCGTATTTTTGTTCAACATTTTGTTAGTCATTCTAGCAGCTTCTCCATGATAACTGAGCTATTATATATTACTTTTTGTTTTCGTGCTTATCTAGTGAAAGTCTAGCACAACTTGTGTTAAGTCTGATCCCCATTTTTCATTTAGGTTTCGCTTATTGTTTAAGAATTTTTCCCTCTGCTTTGCTTTTCAGAACCTCTTCTAATACCTACAATTTAATTTATATTAAACACAAACATGTACTCACTTATATACTTATTGCATACATTATGTAAAACCGCTTCTATATGAATTTTCACTGAAGTTTATTAAAAGTTTTGGTATACTTAAATTTCTCTTTTAAAGGAGATGGAGGTGTCATTAACAGTTCCTCTGATAATGATTCCTTTGACGATGATGCACCTAATGTGAATGTAAAAGATGACTCCTTTTCACGTTGATACTGAAATAACATCAAATTAAATGCATTTACATAAATATCGTGTATTGTCATTATCAACATAAACAGGGCGTTCAGATACATCAAGGCATCAATTGCAACTCCATTATTAGCGTATTTTTAATGCTGATTGCAATTGCAAAAACAAAAACTGAACAGTTTGTTTTCGATATTTTTTTATGAAATACCCTATATCGTTTCCAATATTTTACAAATAATTGATATGTTATACACCAGTACTATTCCGAATGGAAATATCTCGAAAGCAAAATATTCAAAGGGTTTCTACCGTTGCTATTAATATGTGGCTGAAACTGTCGAGATGATGACGGGAGTTTCAGAAAAAATGTTATTGACGTTAGGAAAACTACCTACTACTTTGCTAATTTAGCTGATTTAGTAAAAAGAAAATAATATTTACGACAACCGATTACCAAAACACTATATTTCTGAAATTATAAAAGTATAAGAGCAAAATGTTTTATCACATGGTTTTCACATTTTTCCATACACGATTATATAGTATCGCATCAATGTAACGTTCTAGAACCTTAAAACAATGAAACCATTAACAAATTTACACGTTAAAATATCGTCAATGTAACAATCAAGTAGCCTTAGTTATACATTTTAATCTGGTTTGTATATGCAGACAATTAAAAAATGTTGCTGGGATGTATTTTTAGTATGAATACGGTATTTATTAGTAGAGTAGGTAAATTTGGGTGCGCACCATCAGCGCAGCTAACGAATGGGCTCTTGCATGCGAAACACTAGTCAGTATCTAGTTCGCTGCCGCCTGGAGCGTACGTAATAGTAGCAACGAAGTACTCTGTGTTCTGTTTTTAGTAATGTCGAAGGTACGTAGCTTGAAGAAACAGCTATCATTAAAGACAGTAAATAGGTATCATTAAAGATTATCCAGATTTGACTTGCGACGGCGTAAAAATCAAATGTTTAGTATGCGATATATATCTAACGTTGGTCACAAACACATTGTAAACAGCATGTACAAAGTGCTAACCATAATAATATCAAAACCGGTGTCGCCGCAAAATACGAACAATTCTTATTTGATATATCTACAATGATGATTCGGAGTAATCTGGCGTCTACTGTGCTAAACAACGATTCATTTATTTCATAAACGCCAATATTACATTACCGAGCATGACCACTTTACGAAATTATTTACCATCTGTGCCCGCACATTTAGAAAACAAAATTAAGGCTGAACTGAAAAATAAGGAAGTGTGCTTGTGTGTGGATGAAACAACTGATTGCAAAAAAAGATCTGTACTTAATGTTATGGTGCGCAGAATGGAACCATATCAATCTTCAATTTTATTAGCTTCTAGACGAATAGAAGAATGTACTGCCTAAGCAATTTCAAAAGTGATGTTAAGCACATTGGAAAAAATTTGAAATATCCAAACATCAAGTCTTAATATTTATAACAGAGAGTGCCACAACCAAGCTTTTTGTAAGCCGGTCTCTTAAGGAACAGTGTGATAACTTTTTTCATATTACATGTAAAATTCATGCTTTACATCTTGTGGCACAGACAATTCGTTATCCACAGGTGGACGCGCTAATTGAGAGTACAAAAGCAGTGTTTCTGAAATCTCCAAAACGTACTCGTGAATTTTACAGACTGTGTTCTCATACCCCTGAACCACCACAACCGATCCTTACACGTTAGGGAACATGGTTACAAGCGGGATTTTACCATCATAAATATATTGAGAGTATAAAGAAGGTGGTTCTATTATTCAATCCGAAAGAGTAGCAGATTTTGCCACATTTAGACAAATTCGGGAAGGTTCGTCTACAGATGCGTTGTTTTTTTAATTATGCAAATATAACATCACTAGATGTAGAGCGATCGTTTTCTTTATATAAGAACATATTTTCCTCGCGGCGGATGCGTTTTACAGAAACAACTTTGGAAACGCACTTTATGTTAAAAATATTTAATCTCGCTTCTCCAGTTTTTCAAATCACGGAAGATAAGCGTCTTCCGTGACGGTTTTTTTTAATCATCGAATTACATATACACTTGATTTTATTTTCTATACATATGACTAGAGATGGTAATTTCCCGTGTTCATTCAGTAACATAGAGATAATTTATCGAGATCAGTTCATAATCTACAAAAACCATTTTAAAAACTTTTTTGTATCTAGCACCGGAACGGCACCGATCGCGATAATATATCTCTGCATTCCATCTCTCCATTCGTTTGCTACGTCGATGGTGCGCACCTGAATTTGCCCACTCTATTTATTAGATCTAACAATGCATGAAAATAAGAAAATAAAAAATGGGTATTTTGAAAGGTTTTTATGACTCACCGAATATTAGTTGGCGAAGAAAAATTAGTCCGAAGTGAATTATATTTTATGGGAGCATACTTCTTTTTATTCTTTCCCCCTGTTTTTATGCCAAGCCAACTGATGAATACTATATTATAAACTAAAATTACTTACATATTAACACATATAAATCAAATTTATTTAAAAATTGTAGCTTTTGGCCAACACACACTCCAATTTCTTAAAACAACGTAATTTAAAAATAAATATATTTCAACTTGATTTGAGACCATCTGGCCTGACTTATCATGTGTGGTGAGTCAACTAACTGCAGTGAAGATGGAGTGGTGAGATGTGAAAAACGAGCCACTCGGTTTCAAACACCACAAGTAAGGTTCACAGAAGAGTGAAGACAAAAAGCAATAAGGTGGCAGGCTAGAATACAAACAAGCAAATAATAATATAACGCATAATGCAAATATTCATTAAGGGGGGAAATAAAATAAAAATAGTAAACGTCAAACCTTATATAGAATTAAATTTAAAATAATGAAAAAAATAAGATATCACTTGATACTTCAAGTTAGTTGGTAGAATCGCTTGAGCTCAACTGTCGCTATACATATACTAGTATTATTTCTAAATATATATCCATGTATCGTAATATTTTACAAATGATCTTGGATATACATATTGCATATATAAGTTAGAAGTGAAAGTTGTTAGTTACTGTCATTTGTTGATGACATGCAATAAACTAATTTAAAGGGAAAAGGAAAAACCCTAAAACAATCATTTCGGTGAAGTCAAAAGCAAAAAAACATTAAATGTAGAATTAAGATTACTTCTTTATGGAAATCAAATATTAAATTAAATGTAAATTGTAAGCAGGTTCAAATTGGAACAAAATAAATTTGCAGTTGGTATCAACGTACTTGCTGTTACTACGAAGTCTAAACAAGTTGCAACGGCTCGTAACTCCTGATTCAGCTGTACAACAAGTGTCATTGTACCGTCCAGCTATTCGCCATAGGTAGATTACTGTCAGTGGTCTGTGATTCGTTTATTACTTGGCTTTCAATTACTCAAATGGTCTCAATAGTGCCACTGTACAACCAAAGTAAAACATCAGGTAGGTAGTGTGCCAACCAGAAAATTAGCCAAATACCAAATCAGCGAAGTAAAAGAAAACCATGTAAAAAGAAAAAAGAAAAGAATCTAAAATACACAAAAGAACATTAGCTTAAATTCAAATCAATCCATGTGCATGAAAGATAGCACAAAAAACTTACTGTCACGTGCCTATATTCCCAAAAATGTAGAGGTACGTAGCTTCCCAATAAATAATTAGCAAACTACAAGAATCCTGTATGTCACAGTAGACGTTGAAGAACCAATCCAAAGCAACATATTCCAATAACAACGCCGGTAATTATTAGCTCATCAATTAATACAATTATTAAGCGCGGAAACGATTCTCTATAAAATACACAGATGATCTTGTTTAATGGAGGTTAACTTGAATTGACAGATTGAATTAATTCGCAATCGGAAGAGGGGAGAAAATGTAAACCGGAAGTCAAAAAGAGGATAAGATCGATTTGATTAAATTTAGACAGTTATAGTGACTGAGAAAATCTCCATACATTTAACTAAATGAGAAACGAATAATGAGGCAAATTAAAAAATTAAATATTGAGAAAATTACGAAATAATAATCCAGATAGAAATCTGTAAATAGCCGCATCAAAACAATCGTTACGATGAAAGCTTATAATCTTGACCGTGAGATGACGCTACAATGTCAAAAGAACTAACAAATACAAAATATATAAGATGATTCACGGAAACCGTCCGTTAAAATTCTTGAATTTGTAATATTTCCATTTTGAAACTTCGAGGTTAAGCATAGTTAGCTCAGATCTATTTAGAAAGAATAAGTTTATTAATGTCACACTTCCGGTTACATCAACAGCCATAGCCAACTTTGATATTATAAATAGAATGATGGAAGCTTACAATCTTGACCGTGAAATAACACTACAAAGCCAAAAGGACTACAAATGCAAAATATATAGGTGATTCACGAAAACCGTCCATTAAACATTTTTGAATTTGTAATGATATCTCGATTTTGAAACTTCGGGTTTAAGCATGGTTAACTATGATCTATTTAGAAAAAAATACTTCATCAATGTCGCACTTCCGGTTACATCGAAAGCCATGGCCCACTTTGATATTATAAATGGCAACCTATCTTTTGTTGCATTTTTAGATTCTACTAGACATTTTAAAGCCAATTTTATAAAACATCTTCTTATCTATCGGTTACCGTTTTAAAGTTGTTTTGACTTTTGTGAAAAAAATGAAAAAACGTATGATGCATTCGAGGCGTCTAACAGCTATACAGCAAAAGGTAGAAAGCTCTTGTGTGAATTGTGAAGGGTATAGGTACTCTGCTATTTAACAAAAACATAAAAAGTAAACAAAACCATACAGGTTGTTGTAGACTTTTGCGGTCGTTGTTTTCTTTTAAACAATTTGGGTTTCCCGGTTGAAACCCAAATTCTTTAAAAGAAAATTATACAGGGTTGATTTGGCGTAACTACTAGTACTAAAAGCATTTTTTCTTTCTTGTATCTATCGCTTCTTTTAGAATTAGTGATTTTTAGAAAATGTAGTTTTGAATTAGTATCTAATTAATAAAAACAATTTTAATTTTAAAAGCATATAAAAAAAAAAATATAGTATGAGAGAATAAAATTTGTTGAATACAAGATAATTGAAAACGAAATCCTATATGTATTATGTATAAAGTTCGCCACGCGCTTCACGTAATCAGCAGAGATTAGACAGACTCGTGTCTTGTCGACTTTCGGGAAAATCAATAAGCAACACGAACCCATTCTCATGAGACGAACAAACACGAGTTTGTCTAGCCTCTCCTAATTTCGTGAAGCGCATGGAAAGCGGCGAACTTTAATCATGTAAAATAAAATTATTGTGTAATGTTGTATACGACCTTCTTTCGCTTGCAAAAACTTTAAAATCCTATTATAAACTCCAGTTGTTGTAACCTGTTTTATTTGTTCAGGATCTATGCTATCAAACGCTTTTCTTACTCGTCGCTCTAATTTTGCTTTGGTCTGCATTGTGACGGAATACAGCAATGACTATGTGTACTGATAAATAAAAATCCAAGGACCAAGTCCTAGGTCCGTTGCGTCCAATCCACCTATCATTAAACATTGTACTCAGTAAACGATCTGCCTTACAACAAGAATGAACTGGTGCCCCATCCAGAAACTAAATGTATTCTGAAAGTTAGCTTCATAAACGAAGCGAGGGTTTTGCGGTGCCCAATAGTGCCAGTTACGTCTATTAACAATACCCTCCCTGGCAATTTGGATCCATCCGTCCAAATAATTTTTAGTAAAAACTCTAGATCTTTCTGGAGCCGTATTAATATTCGCTCGCAAAAAGCGAGACAGCAACCGTCATCGCCAGGATTAAATAGTTGCATGATGCTAGAGGCGTATGCGTGCATTTTATGTATTGACAGAAAGCGCTGCAGTACGTATGGAACTGTGAGGGTGGTTGTGAAAGTAAGCTAATACCTTATACCAATTATTTTATAGTTTTTATACCCTGTTATAGGTTTTGGCATCTGCTTATTATGCTTCCATTGTCCAGTAACTAAAAAATTTTCTTGAATTCTTCGAAAATGCGTTCTGCTAATAGGCAGCCAATGAGGATATCGCTCATCCAGTTCTGCTTTATCCATGAATAAAAAATAAATTTAAGATATCTTTGCTTTTATAATAATTAAAATGGTTTTCTATTTTTACTAATGCAATAAACACGATAACACCGACCAAGATAGTTTAACAGATCACTTGAATGTAGACTGATGTTTAGTAATGCTCCATAGTCCCCACAGGCTACCTAATGCCAATTTTTCAAGAAAGTACTAATTCAAAACTACATTTTCTGTAAATCACTAATTCTAAAAGAAGCGATAGAGATAAATATAAGAACACATAGCTTTTCGATGGAGAATTCAATTCTAATCACAAGGTGCAAAATATACAGCACGTTACATTTGAAAGAAAATATTTTTAGTACTACGTAGTTACGCCAAATCAACCTTAGGTTCTGGGACACTTTCCATAATTTTGTTTACTTTTTATGTCTTGGTTAAATAATAGAGTACCTGTACCCTCCACAATTCACAAAGGAGCTTTCTACCCTTTATTGTATAGTTACACGCCTTTACAGCTGCTTATTATTAAGATGTTTTATAAAATTTGGCTTTAAAATGCCTAGCAGAATCTAATTAAAAATGCAACATAAAAGATGTTTCTATTTATAATATCAAAGTTGGCTATGGCTGTCGATGTAACCGGAAGTGTGACATTGATGAACTTATTCTTTCTAAATGGATCTGAGCTAACTATGCTTAACCTCGAAGTTTCAAAATGGAAATATTACAAGTTCAAGAATTTTAACGGACGATTTCCGTGAATCATCCTATATATTTTCATCTCACGGTCAAGATTATAAACTTCCATCGTAACGATTGTTTTGATGCGGCTATTTACAGGTTTCTATTTGGATTGTTATCTGCCAATTTTCTAAATATCTAATCATTTAATTTAATTTTTAATGGACGGGTTCCGTATATTGCTAAATTGGAACGTGACAATGACCCGATTTTTATTAAATAAGGGGAAGGCCTCAGTGTCAATTCCGTTTCCTGCATGAAACCTGCAATACCAGCAATGTACTAACTTAAATCATGCGTAGCTAATACTTCTATCAATTCTTCAAACCCCCACGCAGTCGGTTAGTAATTGTACGCGCTGTTTTTACAATAATTAGAAATTGAAATAAGATAAACACACTTATATCTTCGTATCTAACTAATAGATCATGCTACGTTTCCTACAAGGGATTTAATTCCAGGCATTACATACCGTCTTCTGGCATAGCACAGGCAATAAAGCTTGGTCCCTTCCTATTCAATTTATATATTAATGATCTTCTTGAAACACTGAGCTGTAGAGCTCTGGCATATGCAGATGCTCTCAAGATTTGTACAAGAATAGAAACACTAGATGATTGCAAGAAGTTGTTGGAGAACCTTCAGATCATCTAGAGTTGGTGCGACCGTAATAGAATTAGTCTAAACGTTGACAAATGTGCGATAGTGAGTTACTCGAGAACCACAACACCCATTACTTTCTCCTACGCAATAAGTGAAGTCCTTATAGCACGAGTGGAAATATTTAGAGAGTTGGGTATTTTGTTTGACTCATCATTACGTTTCAGTGGCCACGTCCGTGATATTTGTCCATCAACAAATAAAGCCTTGGACTTTATTATAAGATCCTCCAGACAATTTAGTAATTCCACAGTTTTGAAGTCCCTATGTTATGCTTTCATCAGAAGTAAATTGGAATACGCTAGCGTTGTATGGAATCCATACTATTTGTACCTTCAGCTTTCCGTGGAACATGTGGAGAGACGATTTTTAAAGTATCTGTCATTTAAGTTGCATGATTCATACCCGGAGAGGAATATTGATTACGATAGTCTCTTGGGTCGCCATTCGTTGGAATCACTTAGTAGCAGGAGAGAAAAGTAAAGCGCCAAATTTGTAATACGCCTGATCCACAATAAAGTTGATTCTCCGTCCTTGCTAGCTCAGATAAACTTTGTAGTGCCAACACATTTAACGTGGTCCTTCGACACATTCCTAACACCCAAGGCAAGAACCAACACGTTGTTGAAGGCTCTGTTGTACCATATGGCTAGTAATTGTAAGACTTTATCCGGATTTATTTCTCTTATAACATATTACTATTATTTCATATGTTACTTCATTGTTTAACCTAGTATATGCCGTTTCTACCTTTGTATTTCACTTTCCTTCCATTGTTTCAATGTTTACGTTATTATTATTTTGTATATATCTATATTTAGTTAGTTAGTCATTATTATTATTATTTTATTATTTTTATTATTATTTAATTAGCTTCCTTTTTTTAAATAAATATTCTCAGTTTCTATTACACTTGGAATGTATTTCATTGCAAAAGATATTAAAAGTGTTATGGAAAAACTGTAATTATTATTGAGATGTTATATAAATATAATAATGTCTCTTCAAGAATAATTTTAATGTTCCCTTTTAACGGCTACGGCCCCGCTTCACAAAGTATTTTATTTTGGTTAATATTCTTATTTTATTACACCTACAGACGAGATTATATTCATTCAAGAAAGCTATATTTAATTAATTATCCATCAATTATTAAACTAAAACATATGTAAACGTTCACTGGTTGAATATTCGTTCCTAAATAACTACGTAAAAATTGTGATGCTGTACTTATTGAGGTTATCGGGTGCAATTTATTGAACAGACATTACCACCTGACAGTGAAGTGGTCTCTTCATTTTGGTGAACGTGATTCCATTGAATAGCTGCCTACGAATCCATCTGCAGCAATTTGCCAGAAGGACTCGCTTAAATTAAAATGTCAAAGTACTCGGAACATTCCGCATGAAAATCGATATGCCAATTAAATTTATGAAAATATTTTCCGTTTCCTATTCCTAAACGGTACTATTATTACGTAAAATTTAATTGCAAATAGGTAGGTAATTGTCGCAATAAGTATTATGTCCCTTAAGAAACACAATCAAATAAGCATAAAACATGTCTAGTTTTAATGTAAATTTTAAAACGCTCTAATTATTTGGTACAATTTGAGATCGCTGTATTTTCTATCTTACAATTGCGCAACTAACGAAAGAGGTTCCTTTTTGTAAAACATATTTTGACAGCTTACTTCTGTAAAAATTGAAAAACTAAAATCTTTCTGATTTTACCTTATTTTATTTCTTAAGCAGTAGCTCTAGCATACTTTGATAACGTTCAACTACTTGTAATACGCTTGAATTTGAATTCTTTTACAAATAGATTTTTAAAAGTGTACGACTAAGCAATGCTGTGCGCAATGAATTTCACACTGTTTTCTTATATTTAGAGAGCTGGCCGCAATTTAGGTATATGATTTCGTCATTGATAGTAATATGTAAGATGTACGAGGGTAGTTCCAGAGGTACCCGACCTGACGTATAGATGGCGGTTTTTGTTTGAAAGAAGAATACTGTTGTCGAAAGTGCCAACCTTATAACGATTAAGTTTGAAGTTTGAAGGCGCTACATTATTTAGTATTTGTTTGACAACCATCAATATATATCATCGTTCTGTGATACGACACTTTTATTTGTTACTTACTGTTATTTACAACAATAAAATATTGGGTAACCACGCCAGAAATGGTGAAGAAAATCCACAAAATGGTATTGGATGACCATCGCCTAAAAGTACGCGAACTAGCAGACATTTTAGGCGTTTCAAAAAATGCTGCAAGTCCTATGTTTACTGAAAATTTGGACATAAGAAACCTGATGAGGTGAGGATGTGTCTGGTGATGTTTCGCAGCAATAAAGTCAAGTTTTTGAGTCGATTCATAATCATCGATGAAACATGGGTCGATCACATCAGACCTGAGACGAAATAACAGTCGAAACAATGGACTGATAGGGATTAATCGCCTCCAAAGAAAGCAAAGAAAGTTCCATCTGCTGGCAAGGTTATGGCGTCAGTTTTTAGAGATGGGCGTGGGAAAAAAAGCGGTCGCAAGTGTTGTTCCATTAAAACAATGTACCAGTTTACACATCCGTTATAGCGGCGGCCAAAATCAATGAGGTCAGACTTAGCATGTTTGGATTATTTCATTTTTCCAAATTTGAAGAAATGGCTCGGCGGAAAAAGATTTGCCAATAATGAAGAGATAGGGACTGGAGTTGATGGGTATTTTGAGGAGCTCAACGATTCTCACTATACACAGGGTATCAAAGCTATTGAATATCACCGGAAAAAGATATTTCTTCCCACATTTTTTGTGTTTTCTTTGTTTAGTTGGGTAATTCTAGGACTACCCTCGTGTGGTGCAGAAAAAATAAGCACTGAGCTTAAGTAGCACTGATTTTTTGTTAAGTAAATTTTTAAATTGCAAAAAAGAACAACTGTTGTACATTACGGCATCGTATCTGCTTTTAATATGTTGTACATAGACAGAGAGCCCTGATTGTCTGAATCATCAACGTAGAGTCGAAGCTATTGAAATCACCAACACGAAATTTGAACAGCGGATTCATTTTGTGGGTAGGCACGTAATAATTTTTGAAAATTTAGTCCTTAAGGATGTAAAATAGGTGAAGCTCGTTTGAGAGTCTTGTAATTTTTGAATTTACAAAGATGAAATTTGGCATGTTTGTAACTTTTACCTCCATTACAGCATTAATATTCAATCTATGTTAATTTTGGGGGCCCCATTTTAGAACATAAAATCTCATTTTCACATTTTTTTCTCGTTTATTTTTGTTTTTTATTCTTAAATGTAATTGTGTAATTTTTAATATTTCATAATAAACCCTTGCTAATATTTAAAATCATTAATTAATACTTAACTACTGCTATTGCACCACCTGAGATAGCTTTGTACTACGAGTAATTATCAAGAGTCTTATAAGCTATAAGGGTCACTTAAGTAATAAGTATTCATAGAAGTAAGTAGTCATTGTAGTACATGCATTTCAGTTAGCGGGTCTTCAGCCTGGTATTTTTCAGTACCGTAACGTTGGCGTTCTATTATGTTTGCTGCGTAAAGCGACCGTTCTATCGCAGTTGGCGCACAACAACGAGTCAGCAAAGTTGTATCGTTACAATGTTTATTCTAAGGCCCTTGTGGAATTTTTCGTACATTTAAGACTGTGGCAATTTTTTATATAAAACTTCCTAATTTTTTCAAAATAAACAATAGATGTTGCAACAGAATCTTAATTTGTTCTTTGATAAATCACCCGGTTTTAAATAGTCAAATCATTTTCAGCGAGTTCACATCAAATTTGTTGAATGTCTGGTGGGATGGTATATCACATACTTATAAAACAGCAGAGGAATAGGTGTTGGTAACATTTTCGTGGCTAGACAAATGTTGCCTGTGATTTGGGAAAGCAGTTGCAGATATGAAAACACAAGAATAGTTATTGTTATTCCGTTTTACTTGTTCCTACACGATTAAATATGCAATACAATCTTTGTTCATTTTTCTACAACTTCTGAAACTTTCTAAAACTTGAACACTGTTCCAATAGCAACCTTTGTAACAGACACTAACTAGATTTTTACAACAATAATGTATTTAATAGTAAGGATTTCCACAAGTTGTAGTTGTATATTCTCAAACAAACTGTAGTAAACTTTTCTACAATTGTTTTATTTGTTAACATTTCTTTCTGTGTACATGCGTTTGAGATCTTAAAATCGTCTTTGTTCAAAATAAAGACCATTTGCTTTATAATAATTTTTCTTAAAACACACTTGTAAACATTGAGTAAAGTACCCATACCGTGGAGTATTGTTGGCAATGGGTGGAATTGCACTCCTAATCAAAAACAGGCATCCTATAAAGAAAACGGAAAATATGTTTTTTGCTATCTGTGCCTTCACGTAGGTATATTAATGAGTATTTTTTTCTCGAATTTTAATACATAAAGATAACGACAATGTTGATAGTAATTGCTTTTATTTTTTCATATACACAATAACTTTATTGATGATTTTACATAATACTAGAATACATCATATCTATCTACACACTCTATACGAAGGAATAAGGGTATCCTACCCAATTTCGATGCGCCTTTAACAATAACTAATTTCTTTCACTTTAAAGGCCTGGAATATACCCAGTTTCTGCTTTAGAAACAATAGCGTCTACCGCTTTCCGATTTAACGCTGACTGTTGGTATGGGCTTTATCTCGCATTATCTCTTGGAGACAAAACAGCCATTCATAGTTATGCGCCTGTTAAATTAGAGAACAAGGAGCTAGGATTCTCTATTGAAAGATAAACGAAACTTACATTCCTTTGTGGGAATTGTCTCTAAAACGTATCAGATCAAATAACGTGAATTATCAAGTAATTTTTGTTGTATTATTAAAGTTCAATAAATCGTTGATCTAGTTAACCTTACTTTAGTATGTATTGTCTAACTTGTTTCACTTCACAGATTTGATCTAGCAATTGTAGATTGTGACCACGTTAAATTATGACATCGTCGGAACTAACCCACCCAGTTATATTTGTTTTAATTACAACTAGATTCGCGTTTCGCCTGACATGGCCACAGTAAGCACAACAAATAAGGCGAGTTCTTTTATTCATCGGAAAACCTTCAATGTTCAATCGAAAAAATTAGGAAGTCCCTAATGGATTACTTCTTTAAAGCAATGTATAGTAAACAAAAGAGGCTCTTAATGGAAGACTTTTTTGTAGCTTAAGATATTAAAAAACGGTAAATGTAAATAGTACTAACCATGATGTTGACATTGATTTGGAACTCTCTTTAATAAATAAAAAAATAAATAAAAATTATGTAGAGAGTATTGTTAGAGGAATTTAGATCTCATTTTCGGGTATCGTAAAAGTAAACACTTTGTACGCAAAATACTTTTCATAATTTTTACATATTTTATAAGAACTTAGTAATTAACATAAAAGAACACAATACTGTAGTAAAAGGTTGACGATCTACAAGGAGCGATCCCTAATGTATAGTAGCCGAAGTTACGAGTATTAAATAAAATAAATTTGGATTAACATTTAATGAATTTTTTCGTCTCCTTTCTCTTCTCTAGCTTCCCTAATAATTATTCGACTGTTCATATTCTCCTGTTCATCGACTTCTATATTTCTACCCCTTTTTACAGTAACTAATTCTTCCGAGCTTTGATTACTTTTAAGCAGGTGGTCTGTATGCCTTTTCCACACTATATCTTCGTTCTATAATCTAACCATATATATTCTTTTCCCTAAAACTTCTTATATCTTGCCTTTTTTCCAATATTTTTCAATCGGATTTTTATAATCTCTAACGTACACTGTCTCTTCCTCTGAAAATTTCACGTTTTTTCCTTTGATATCTCCATACTGGGTTTAAATAGCAAATCTAATCTGGTCTTTACTTTCCTGTCAAACAGTCTTTTTGCACCGCTTTCTCCTGTAACTTAATGTGAAGTATTCCTATTGATATCGAATCACTAGTATCTTTTTCACCCGATAATACTTTATTTATTCCGTATTCAAATGTTTTCCGCCGCTTCGTTCCTCACATGGTGATTTGGTGAACCTATTGAAAATCCGATACCGTTCTTAGAACAAAATTCCATGAATTCACCAGACGTGAATTGGGCTGCATCTGTTACTCTCAGGTCAGGTAATCCAAATCGAGTAAGAAGTCTTAATTTTTCTAGTTAATTTAGCTGTCATGATTTTCATCCTAAACACTTCCGGCCATTTAGAATATGCGTCAGTAATAATAAAAAATGCTGACCCTGTATCGATTCCAACAAATCATTCATTTGAATTCTCTCGTAGGCTCTCGTAGCTTCCTTCCAGTTACATACGCTGGACTTTTGCGGTTGTTGCTGCATACTCATGCATGCTTTGTAATTCACCATTCATCCTTTATGTAATAGGGTTTTAATTCTTCTGTAATCTCGTTTCTGTTGTCCAGCTATCCATGAGATGTTACTTTAAGTAATTTAAAGTAATATCTCTTCTTGTCACTGTTCTTGCCTTAAATATCTGTTAGCGTAAACTCTTCTATAAATTGTACATATTCCGCTTCAATATCTTGGCTCTCCACGTCTTGAGTTAGAGGTAATCTAGATAGACCGTCGCTATCTCCAATATTCATTCGTTTAACATATTTCAGTTCATAATCAAACTCACTTAAATAAATAGCCCGTTTGCAGTCTACTTGCACTCATTGCGGGCATTCCTTTCTTCGCGCCAAATAGAGCAAATAATGTTGGCTAATTTATTTTAATTCCACAATAGATCGCCAAAGCCTCCTTATGTATTGCATATATGCAAAGCAAATTGGCTTTTCCGATCCATCCTCATATACATGCAGTACAATTCCTATTTCAAATCGAGCAGCATCACAAACAACTTTTATGGGCAATTCTGGGTTATAACGTACTAATCAGACATTAAAACTAACGTTTAAAACCTAGATTGCATTCACGTGTCCACGCAAAAGGAACATTTTTCTTATAATTGTTTTGGTCGTAACATATTGGCTAAATTTCTTCGCAGAACCTGTCCAATACTGCCGCGTGCTGCATTCCAGTCACAAACTTGTTCTTTACAACACAATTTAATTGGTTACTGGAGTCGCAAATATTGCTGTATTCTTTATTCTAATATACCAGTTACTAGTTGTTTCACGAGGCTAAATCATGAAATCCATTATGTTCAAAAAAAAGAATTAAAATAAATGATTTTCATTTTTTAAATATTATTATTAACCCACAAAACCGTCACGAAATACACAAATACCGCTTAAGATGTAAAAGATAAGAATACTGAGATCTAATTTTTTTTTAACAGGAAGTAGTTAGTTAAATTCGACACTGTAACAATACACAGGGGCTCTGTTTAAATTAACAAAGTTGTGTTTTCTTAGCGACCAGCTACTAACAATGTGAACCTTTAAAAAATGTATAATAATAATAATAATAAGTTTATTCGTCCAACAGCGAAAGCCAATTACAGGACAACTTAATACAAAAGAAAAAAAAATACATGTGCAGTATCCTAATAGCTACAAAGTATAAATAAGCGAGCAAAATAGCGATACAAAAATACAAAAACCTTAGTACTAAGAAACATAAATAACTTACAGTTCCAAGTAATTGGAATAGAAGACATTAAAGTTCTTTGTCATAACATAAATTGGAGACTTCATCATAATGTTCGTCCTAGCCCTTGGTGTATTAATTATAGCACCATATCTAGTACTATGCGTTGGGACATTAAAATTAACCGCAGCAAGCAAGGATGGAGAATCAATTTTGTTTTGTAGCAATTTAAGCATGAAAGTGGCACTACATCGCTCACGGCGGTGAGATAAACTTTCAACATTATGATGATTTAATAAACTAATGTGTTCTACATTTCTTTCAGGGTACACACCACTGATCTTAAAAGACAAATATTTGAGAAATTTTCTCTGTATTCTTTCAACAGAAAGTTGTTGATTAATGTAGTAGGGAAACCATACCAGGGATGCATATTCCAGTTTACTACGTACAGTAGCATAAACAGTTTTAATTGCAGACATATTATGGAGAGACTTACATGATCGTATAAGAAAACCTAAAGATCTGGACGCTGACAAGCAAAGCGTTATTACATGTTGAGAAAAAGTAAGCTGTGAATCAAATAATACACCCAAGTCCGATACTTCAAATTTTCTGATAATAGATTCTGTGCTTAGAGAATAGTTAAAAAATACTGGAGAAATACATCTAGTGTAAGATACAACTGAACACTTGGCAATATTCAGGGAGATTCTGTTCTGTTTACACCAATTATCAATAAGGGAAAGATTGGTCTGCAGTTTTACGCAATCCATTTCTGTATTAATTACGCTATATATTTTTAAATCATCTGCATATGCCAGTGACTCACAGTTTAATTTCAGAAGCAGCACATTCAAAAAAATGTTAAATAATAAGGGACCAAGGTTTGATCCCTGCGGTACCCCAGAAAGTATAAGAAAGTGCTCAGATGAAAACCCATTATAAAATACATAACCAGATCTGTTGTTGAGGTAAGAAGACATTAACCTTAGAAGTGAAGGGCAGAAACCAATATAGTCTAGTTTCGCAAGAAGTAAATTGTGGTCGATAAAGTCAAATGCTCTTGAAAAATCTGTATAAATAACATCAACTTGCTTGCGATGGTCAATTGCAGATGAAATGAATTGAGTAATATTTGTCAAGTTTGAGACGATTGACCTTGCAGCTATGAATCCGTGTTGCTGTTCAGATATGTATGATTGAACATTAATGCAGATTTTAGTAAACAATATACGTTCAAGAACCTTAGCAAAGTTTGATAAGATGTTTATGGGTCTATAGTTAGATATGTCAGAGTAGTTACCTTTTTTAAATATAGGTATAATTTTGCTTATTTTCCACACATCAGGGAATTGAGATGTTGACAGAATTAGATTAAACAGTATAGTTAGTGGAAAGGCGAATACAGAAGCACAATCACGCACTAGGAAACTTGGTATGGAATCATTACCAGCAGTCATATCAGGTTTAAGATGCTGCGCACTCACTCTAACATCATTTTCATAAATGGTTCCAATATTGAAAGTGGGATAATAACTAAAAGGAACTGTTACTACACTGGTACTTGCACAAAATGGTTTGGAAAAATGTTCAGCAAATTTGTACACAATGTCTAACGGCTGATTAAGTTCTTCATTTTCATAGATCATTACCCCAGGAATCCTAGATGTAGATCTTTTGCCAGAGATGAATGTCCAAAACTTCTTCGGATTACTTACAATATCATTTTGTAGACGAGTTTCATAGTGTACATATGCCAAACGAGCTTCCCTTTTAATCAGCTGTCTAAGTCTGCTAAATTCATCATAATGGGCCATTGATTTAGATGCTTTCCATTTTCTGAAGTAGTGTAATATTTATAATATTAATTAATTGCTTGATATTGTCCGTGAACCATGCAGGATAGTGACGACCAACAAATTTAACTTTAGGTATAGAACGATCAATGATGGAATACAATGTGTCATAAAAAACATTCACTGCTACATTAACATCACCATGCTCCAAGAGGAAAGACCAGTCAAAGTTTGCTAATTCAGAGTAAAGCGTTAATAAATCACCTCTGCGATAGTTATAACGAACATTGTTATTTGATTGAAAATTAGATGTCCTTTGTGCAGCAGAACAGTACAGGATAATAGCAAGAGCTGGGTGATGTGGATACTCCGGTACCAGTGGAGATATATCACGATTTACCTCCAGATCACAATTCAAGTTCGTAAATATCAAGTCGAGTAGCTTGCCATTTAAATTAGTGACCGCGTTAATTTGGCGCAGATTAAGATGCAGATAAAATGTCTAACTATTGTAGATTTTCTATCACTAGCATCAGAAATATTAAAATTGGGAACATTAAAATCTCCAACAATAAGTACTTGTCTATTTAGCAGTTGTAGACTCAGTGCGTCCAGGAACGTCTCATAAACTTCACAATCCACATCGGGAGGCACATAGATGGTAGCTATAAAAACCGGTGAGTATTTAAATCTACATCTACACAAAGTTAAGTCGATAATCGGCGCTAGTCTTGCAGGAGCATCAGTATCGATAAGTACGGCATTACATGCATCTGTAAATGCGGAAAGAACGCCTCCGCCCCTAGTCCTTCCAACCTGAGCGAACTTTCTATCTTTTCTAAATACATTATAGGAGGTGTCTAATATTTCTGAGTTATTAATATCTTCACTGAGCCAGGTTTCGGTGAGTAATACAATGTCTGCATCCATAACACCCTGAGAAGAATAGATCGTTTCAGTCTTCGTGCGTATGCCTCGAGTATTTTGATACCTCACGGTAATGGGAATCCTGTTGGACGAACTTAGTTTAAAGAACTGGAATATTTAACAATTTTCGGCACATCATTAAAATATTTTATTTTAATGTTCAATTCACCAGCAGCTTTACGAGCTGTTAATTCATCTTTAACCTTTTTATATAAATGTTGTTGCTGTGGTGTTTTGTCTTTCGAAACTCCTATAGTCTTAAACCTATCAACATTCCTCAGTTTCCCCAAATTTTTCATTACTCTATTAATATCGTCTTGACTAGAGATAGAGCAATTTTCATAGGTCTTTTTCTGTTGGATTGGGATGGATCATATTTTCCCAGTCTAATTGGTTGTGGGTTATCAACTGACACATCGAATACCGATAAGATGCTTCTCACTGCATCAGAATCAACAGAAGACCGACTGTCACCATTAACAACAGCTGCCTCCGGCACGCCATACAACACAATATTATTCTTCCTCCTCTCCCTCTCCGAAACCTCTTGAACTATCTTCTCCACCTCAAAAACACCAGCTCGCTCTCCCCCAGAACTTATGCCCGCTTGCCCCTTAATTGCTTCCAGCTCATGTTGAAGATCATGTACCAAAGCTGTTAATTGGTTCAAATTTTTAAGCTGCAGTTTAAAATCAGAGCAGCTATCACAATAAAATGTGATTTTTCTATCTTTGTTCCTCAAACATTGAGCTTCAGATCTTGATAATCCGAAACATGCTGTATGGGTAAGCTGTCGGCACATATCACACGATACTCCTTTTTCAGGTGTCAATTCGCCACTACAGACACAGCAACGGGTATTCATTTTAGTTATAATAAATTTAAAAGGAAAAAGGAAAACAACAAATAGAGAATAGGCACAGAGATACGCTTCACACCAAGGGGCCTATCTTGGTGGCTCACGAAAACACACAAGAAGGCCGCGGAAAAGAAAAATTAAGGAATACGGGATATAAACAAAAGTAAATATCAGTTCCTCGGCAATGTAAGTATAGCCTCCACTGTATATTGAAAGTACAACAAATATATATCGACTTGCAGAAAAACAAACAAAGAAAAAAAAAGGGAGCAAAGAAGCGCTAGGTTAATACTTATCTGTAATTTTCTCGCGAAATATCACCAAACCAGGCGTACTATAACCACCAACAATTATGACAGAGCTCGCGATCTTTCGAATGATGTAAAATTCATAGAAAATAAGTAAATATTAACTTTTAAATTTTATGAAAAACTACTGAGCGATCTCACACGATGTTCACTCGCACATGTTACTTATATGTACGATAAGGTATCGAGAAAAATAGTTAAAACTTATACATCGTTTATATTATACTATTACTATATTATACTATTGGTGGAGGCGCCGGACTTATGGCGTTATGACGTTTAATTTAATCATTACCATGTATTTTTATCAACGTAAACTAATTTCTATACTAAATAATAAAATGTATATGCCTTACAATGTCAAAAAGAATGTTAAAGAATGTAGACTGAGTGTGTGTTGTTCTTATATAAAACCTTCGGATAAAATCAAATATTTCCAAACCATTTCATAGTAATGAAACGATAGGAAACTGAATTTTCTTTTATTACTTCACTTCCCTGATGTATTTGTAGAGTGTGGCAGCATAATGCAATACTTATGTGATATTACGATGTCCACTTTAAGAGTTAATAAAAAAAAAATGGAACAATTACAACTATCTTGACGATCAGTTGGAGTAGCAGCGCTCGATCTGGAATTTTATTTCTCTTAAAGTGAACAACTGACGCGCCTGACACGTTTACGTCCAATAAGCGAAACTCTTTATAACGACGTTCCCGTGCCTAAAGTTGTCCTGTGCTAATCTAGAATCTCTTTCTTTGCCTTTTTCTTTTGTTCATTTTTTATATACATAGTACCTTCTTCTCGATTTTTTATGAAATGTATTCGTTTCTTCTAATATCTTCTAAAATCTACATGCAAAGCGTTAGGAAATATATGAATTCTACTTAAAAAATAGTACTCCATTGTAAAATCATGACATGCAGGACTTAAAATAAAATAAACGCATTAAAAAATGAATTAGAAACAAACAATATCAACGTGTTGAAATACATCAATATACAAAGCTTTCCGCTGAGCCTGTCTAGAAGGTTGTAATATTTTGAAACAAATTCTGCTTAATATTTTAATATAGTTGTTTGCAACTTACTGACTATAGCTAAAGTTGTCAAATGTACTTGAAGGTTTTTAAAATACACAATTTTAAACTAATCCTTCCCTCAAAAAATTAGGGAATTGAATAAAGAGCATTATCGAGCTGTAATTTCTTTAATTTCAAGCGTGGCTGAAGTCGCAACGGATGTTTTGAGGAAACCAATGGAGTGCTTAGTGACAAGTGGTGTTCCTTGGTTACTGTAAAGCGGTACCGAGACGAATATTGGTCTTGTACGAAGAGGACCGGCAAGTAACCGCCAGGTAAAGTGCTCAAACTTTGAGGGATTGATGTGAAAGCAATTGATGCCATTTTACATAAATGTTTAACTCCCATTCAACAAGGAAACCGTATGTCATGGTGCAGATTTACATTGGATCACTGTAACAATGGATCACTTCATTTAATAATAATAAATGCATTTATTAACCATAACTACATACAAAAAAGGAATTACATTAATCATAGCTTACGGCTAAATGGCACGGATTCAGATGTGTCTGCTTTTCAATCCGATCCTGTGACGATATATACATATATTTATAAACATATACAAAGAAGCATCTAGTATTGTATACGGTAACTAATGAAATTATTATATATACTATAATATATTATATTATACCTTATACCGAAATTATCAAAGCTTAGATCAAACCGGGGAGCCTAGTTTTCAAATTGTTGGCGTTGGTACAAGTGCTGTTTATATAGTATTCATACCATAAATAACCAAATAACCAAAAAATAATGATAAAATAGATTCCTCATGGTATTGATGGAATTATTTACGGCAAAAGCAAAGCAAGAAGAGAAAATCCGCACTACCCGCAAACATGTTTCTGCTTACCCAGCGTCATTAGCGTGGTTCCGAGAGTGTTTTTACTCCATCTTGTCTCGCTGTTTGCCTCACAATTAATACCACAACGTTTGCAGACATCCCCGCCGTCTAGAAAGCATAGCAATAAACCGGGTCCTGCTCTCCAAGCTATCCCTCGAGTAGTTCTTACTGCTTACCACAAAATGGCATGTTAGCATTATTTTTTTTGGTCAACGAAACTAAAAGAAACATATTTGCAACTGGTAACTTTAATGTTAACATTTATATCAAACAAAAATTATACAGAAAAGATTAGACATCCTGAGCGCATACAATCTCAAACAAGCATTCACTGAACATAACGTGTTCGTTGATGGATATTATTTTCATCAGAGGGATTAGAAAAACACGCTGCTTATATTCATCTGTCCGATTATATCGCACAAATTTTGAGATACGTAATCCCCAAACTCGAAGAACCTACAAAGGAAGAAAAAACATAAGAAGGATAGACATAAGTGTTATAAACGTCCTTAAAGAGTTCCTCCATGTAGAACTATACTTACCCAACGATATTCCCGGATAGCTTAGTAATAAGAAACAAGAAAGAACTGATAATAGACATTTAGAAAGGAAACACACGCTACTAGATACATGACCCATTTTAACCATACACTAAAAGTAAGCACAAATGCAGCAATTTATAATGGTTACTCTTCTATAAATGTCGATCGTATTGTTAAGAAAGTGCAAAATGGGCATTACGTACAAAATTTCGTGACAGAAACCCGCAACAAGAAATTTGCGAAACTTCCTTTTTGCAGCATCCCGAAAGGTAGGTTTTTAGTGGTCAGTATATGAATGTATGTTTCAGTTCAAGAAATACACTCAAAAACCTTCTTAATAAGTTTGGAATTTATAAAATTGAAAAGAGCGATAAACATCAGATTTAACGAGCACATTATGTGCTACACACACGGAGAATAGAATCGTCAAATTTAGCACAACATACACGAAACCTGGCATAATATTAAATGAAAAAACCTGAAATTGATTAAGAAAGTAACTTCGCCGTGGGAATATAAAGTTCATGAAAGAGAGAACCGGTTGCTGTCCTACTTTGGTCTTCTTGATTTATTAGAGTCAGGTGAACACATGTTTTACGTTTCATGCCCCAATTACAAGACACTCTTTCGCCTATTTTTGAATATTTTTCGCATGTCTTAGTTTTAGGAAGTATTGATGGCGAAAGTAGATAGTTGTAAGGGTAGAGCAGGCATATTTTTTTGCATCATTCGATCATACGGTTGATTATGAGTATCGATGCATCTTCGAAATAGCGGTTCCGGTTTAATTAATTAAGTTATGTGGCGCGGAGTTTGCCGATACATTAGCATTGTTTGTCTGTTGACTGATTTTTAAGTTTTTATCTTTTTCCATGTTCACTCATCATTATAGATCAAGAGTGTGTTACCAAATTTTACGCGCTAACGAGTTTAACTCGAAACAAAATAC
>LR736905.1:745327-864208 GCA_902654985.2 Oryctes borbonicus
AATTAGTCCGGGACGGCCGTTTCGAGGACACGAATGGTCCTCATCATGAACCGGTGACCATTCGGTCACCGGTTGATGATGAGGACCGGTTGATGATGAGGACCATTCGTGTCCTCGAAACGGCCGTCCCGGACTAATTATTATATTACTATATAATAAATTAAACTTGTGTGGTGCGGAGGGTGCCGATACTTATGTGTTGTTTAACACATGTTAAATTTTACAAGAATAGTAATGTCTCGTAATACTGGTTAATGCTGCTATTTGAAATGCTTTTCTCCTGTTACAATAAATTTAGGTTGCAGTGACCAATGGCATGAGGCCCTATATAATATAATATTAATGTTTTTCCGATTCAGAAGAATATTAACTTTGTTCGTAGAGCAGTAAGAAACGATGATGAGCTTTCAAAAATAATCAAAAAATAAAAAGTTATAGGATTATTTAAATACAATCTAAGGATAGTGTTAGTAACGTAAATTCACGATGTAACATTTGAAAAACGAAATTTTTGGTTTCGTTAAAATTTCCTCGAGAGGGCAGCATCGCCATAAATGAGGGACACGAACCACTAGAAGGTTACCTTCTTCTCGTGCCAATGTTGGTTCCGCAGATTTGATCGCATGTTTGCATCCGACGAACATTTAATTACTACATAAAAAAATTATTAAAGATAACTGCCAACCTCCCCAAAAGGTCATACTTTAGAGTCGTTCATTGTACAGATATAAAATTGCTGAATGAAAATAACAGTTGACATCAAGACCATATAATAAAACCAATTAAAATTGATATCTTTTCAATTAAAAATATCCTATAATTAGATTCTTGTTTGTAAGTACATTGAATTGCGAGGACGTATATTTAAGAAATTATTTCTTCTTTTATTCAACGGATAAGATACAACAGTCGTATTTTCCAACACTAACTCCTTTTTTTCTATTCAAAAGGTTTTCTAATAGGAAATTGTAAGATTACGTTAGCCAACCAAACTAGAGATAGAAAAAAGTCATGTTCAGCTTCTTCTCCGAAAAAAAATAAGCGTCCAAAAGAAACTAATCATCCTTTCTTAGCGTTCTTTCACACATTTAGGACGTCTTTATAAGGTCACATTCCATCCTGGGTCGGCAGTAAATTGCTCAAATGGTCGCATACTTTCCCGTATTCATTGTGGTGGCTCCCAGTGTGCGGACGATTCCATATACACAGATGAGCATTCTCTCTCCTTTAAGATGAAAAGATGATGAGCTTTTATTGAATTCCACTGGCGCTCCCTGGAATTTAGAACGGCAGCGTGGCGGTATTACATCGACAACCGAAAACGTGAACACAAATAAATGACTTACGAGCTGACAGGTAAATGCACTAAAAGTTCATCCGAACTGTGCTGTACTTATCAGCTTGTGAAGTTGTTCGCGGGCAAAACTTCAAGTTATGTTTTACTGAAATATTAGTTACAAAGCGTATCTCCAGCGCGGAAATTCGGAGATACTATACTACTGAAACGTCTTCATGGCGTTGGAATTATTAAAGCTACACTATTTTTTTATATTATTTTACCAATGCTTGCGGATTATGAGAGTAGCCTGAAAAATTTCCAGCCTAATACAGAAACATATTTTTCTCATCAAATGCAGTTTTATTTCCTAACATCGTCTTCTTGTAAGTTTATACACCTTTCCTAGTGCTCTCATCTATCTCATCCGTCCAAATAGTACATGGCATCTTGTTCTACAAAATAGGCGTTTACGAATGTAATGGTCATCTCCTTCGATGAAAATTTCTGTCCTTCGAGTGAAATTTTGAGCCTAGAAAACAGAAAAGAGTCGCTCGGCACCAGATCTGGTGAATAGGATGGATGGTCTACTAATACGAACCCCAATTTGCGAATTTTTGCCATTACGATCACTGAAGTATGGGACGGTGCATTGTTTTGTTGGAACAACACTTTCTTTTTCTTTAAATGCGACCATTTTGTCATTACCAAGCTTTTTTGATCCCGAGTGAGCAAGCACGACACCCAACACACGGTTAGCTTTTTATGTCCAAATCTTTGGTCAGTACATGACAAACACGTTCTTTCAAGATGTTCACAATTTCTGCTATCTTTAGCCATACCGAACGTTCATCGTCAACTAAGCTGATACCACCACGTTTAAATTCGGCAAATGATGTGCGTCCCCATAAACACCTCGGCATTAATTTGCGTAGGCATATTGTCTCTTAAATATAAGAATTTAGTAACGGTTCGATATTCGATTTTTCAATTTTTCCAGAAACATTAACATCGGTTAACATAAACGATTGTTAAACGACAACTGGGCGTCCAACGTGAGAAATTTTTAAATATCCTTTAACACAAGCGCCACCAGAATATTTTTGTTGTGCCGTCTCCATGTTGAGGCTCAATACTTTTCGGACTACCCTTGTATACCTCTAACGTTTTTGTATAGTGTTGCACATATCTAACATTGAAAGTGATACAGATATTTACAGTTAACGGCGAGTCCTGCATTTGGATATTGCATCTATGTGGTTTGTGGTGCTTGCTTCTATATACTCCATACTACAATATAGTATAATATTTGGTATCCCTCAGCTGATAGAACTGCATTAAAGTTATCGCCGCGAGTGTCGTGTAGATCTTATTTCAATTTTCTGGGCATTATGATTGTATACATTTTGTAATGTTATAACTTACGACCTAGAGATTAGCTGTCACCAACGCCACCCACACATCACGTTTAGAGGCGTTTGTCTACTTATCCAAAGTAAAGGTCGTTCTAGTAGTTAAGAGCTGTATTCCTGGAGCAGTAATTCTTTTTTTGGCCTACTATCTCTGGAGTGTGGAAGTAAGGTGGTAATTATAAGTCCAGCCAACGACAGTAGTGGTGAAACATGACAATAACTTCTTTTGTATTCCATATTTTCATTTCTCAAAACGTCAACATTAATGTAAAGTCTTCCTACAGCAAGATTCAGTGTAAATTTAGGCATATCTAACAAGGTAACACCCTGAGGTGTCACTCACCGATCGGAATGAAACTCGGCATATTTCTAGAACCCACCGAGTGTTGTGAAACGCTGCTTTCCGTTTGAGCGAAATCTTACGTTTAGGGAGTGAAAGCTAACAATGAAATTTCGACGATTTTCGTAATAATTTTTGTAATTAATACGCCTTCCATAGATCTATCAGATTAAACTGGATGAGATTTTTTTGTCACCCTTATCATTATCACGCCACCCCCTTGCGGAGAGGCGGTTGAATGGAGTAGAGCAAAATATGCGCGCAAGGGATCCCTGGGAAGTATCATTTACGCCTACATACCTACTTGCTACCCAGTCACCTCTAACTACTCAAAAAAGAATTTAGGCATATAATAAATCCAAATAACTTTAGTAACCTTGTATACCACGGATTTAATTATAGGATTGTGCTAATTTGAAGCGAAGGTATATATTTATCACGAACAGTTGGTTATTTCAAAAAGCAATATACATATATTATCGCGCGTCATTTCCAACAAAATTGTTTTGTAAATTTCTATTTCTGACAGAGCCACAGGGTGTGTATGAATTAATTCGTAATATTTTGTAATGTTTTAAAAGCGGCAACATGGTACACGTTAATCAAGCCAATGTTAATGTTGAAGCAACCCACACCTGGATATTGAGTTTAAGCGAAAAAATCGCATAGTGTCTAGCAAGGTAATCAAATTTGTAGGACGATCATATATCATCACCATGAAACTAGAAACCAACAAAGGATTTCATAGTATCCGTGAAATCGTACATCGAACTGTGTGCGGCTAAGTGTTTATAATAGATGAGAGTGGGCTTAATTTGGAACTTCACTGCTAACCTACAATGGAGAATGTGCTGTGCTATCTGTAACATCATCACCAGCACATAGTTATACTGTACTGCCTATAATATCGGCTGCAAGAAAACATGTACCCACTTTAACCTGCTGTCCTTAGGAGCTACCCCCTTAAAAATCTTAAATGGGAAGGGGTATCGAGAAATACCTCATTTTAATGGTCTTTTAAAACAGTACATTTTGGCGTTTAGTTTTTTTTAATTAGATCGATTCGTTTTCGAGCTTTCTAAGAAAATCTTTTGGTTTGGTTTGTTTTATATTTTAGCTGGTAATCTATTTTAGGAGCATCGAAACAAAATCAATATTAAAAACCTGTATAAATTTCTAAAAAACAAGGATAATAAATAACCTTATGGTTATTTAAGTTTTAAGTTACGTTAAATGCATTTGTCATCCTATTTGCAGATATTTAGTGAATAAAACTGCATGTTTTAGGTACGCGTTTGTGCCGATTTTGCGTTCGTTGATTCAATTTTTTTTACAGACATTAACGTAATGGTATAAACGAAAAACAGGCAATAGCATAAAAAGCGGATACATCAGTTTTTGTTCCAGTACTCCTCGTTGGGAAATACATCGTCTGTTGCTTTAGTATAAATTGTTATTTGGTTGGTTTACAGTTTACAAGAAAGGGAGCCGAAAATCAATGTGCTTGACGAACTGCCGCAACATTTACCGAAAGGCATCCGGATGAGATCACATCTCATAGGTATGTCTAAAATCTAATTGATAAATTTACTCAGACTGGATCATTTGCAAATGTAAAACACAAGCAGCCGAGAGTCTTAAATGCAGCCGCTCAAGTGGAAGTGTTGCGTTTCGGCACAAATCCTAATACTTTATTACGTCAGATTTCTGAGGCAGCTGGAATTTCCCTGGGTTCTATTCATAAAATTACAAAACTTTATAAATCCCATCCTTATAAATTACAAATATATCAAGAGTTAGCTGAAGACGATTTTGACAGGAGAGTAGAGTTTTGTGAACAAGCGACCACAATGATTACTAATAACAATGCATTTGTAAGAAATATCTGCTTCAGTGATGAATGTACTTTTTATTTACTTGGATTTATAAATAAACAGAACTGCTGATATTTTGGAGTAACGAAAACCCTCATCTGTATGTAGATGGGGACAGCCATCTTAGGTGATCAAGTGATTGGTCCAATGTTTTTCAATGGAAATCTAAATGGCGAAGCATATATGTGGATATGTTGGAAAATACTATTAATCCCCTAATTAATGACGCTCTCAAAAATTGACTAGATAGTGATGGAAATATTCTAATGCATATGGATGAATTACATTACAGAGGACCTGTAGAATGACCAATCAGATCGCCTGATTTGACGCCACTAGATTTTTCTCTATGGGATTGTTTAAAGTCTGTCGTATTTGCCCCTCAACTTCAAAATTTGGAAGAACTTCGTCGGAAGATTACTGCAACCTGTCGTGGAATTCAAGGAGAAATGAATATGAAAATGTCCGTTGTTCCTAAACAACAGCTATAGGTTGTTTAGGAACAACTGACAACATTTTGAACAACTATTGGATTGATTTTTTCTGCAACAACAATATTTGAATAACTTGAAATAACTTGAAAACACAAATAAAACATTTTAAATAAAGTGTGTTTGAGTAATAGATATTTAAGCCTAAAACATAAAAAAAAAACAAAACAAAATAAAAATAAAAAAAAAATATCAATTAAAAAAAACTAAATGTACTGTTTCAAAATACCATTAAAATGACTCGACACCCCTTTCTGTTTAAGATTTTTAATGGGGTACCTCCCGGGGGCAGGGAGTTGAAGTGGGTGAGTCAATTTTTCTATAAAAAGTTGTCCCCTTCGATAATACTTCTTACGTTTTTCAGGAAATTTTTCATAAATTTCCAAATTTCCAGAAATGTTGGGGTGGGAAGTTTTCAAATGAATACCCGGCATGTGGTTCAATCTACTACTATAGTAACATCACATCAAAAACATGAAGTCGTTTTAGAATTTAACGACTACATATCTCAGATTCATTTTATAAGAAATAACTCACTTAAAGTTGTATAGTACATACATATACTTTCATACCATACATTAATTTTTCTTGGGGTAGTTAGGGGTGAGGGTGCAACAAGTATGTATATCGAGATAAATGGCATTTCCCACGGATCACTTGTATATTTTGCGCTTTAATAAGAATGGCAAAAAAATCTCATCCGGGCTAATTTGATAGACCTATGCAAAGGCAAAGACACATATAGAAATATATATTTTTTTTATTAGTAATAAGGGCATAAATTAAAAAAATCAGAAAATTGTCGACATCTCAGGGGTAGCTTTCAGCCCCTAAACGTGAGGTTCCAGGAAAACGGAAAGCGACATTATACAACACTAGACAGTTCCTGCCAAGTTTCAATCCTATCGGTAACACCCCAGGGTATTCCCTCGTAAGTGCAATTTCATCAATTAATAATCGTTCGTTAAATAATCATAAAAATTCTGAGTAAAATTTATCGTTGTCAACAAAAAGCATAGAATCTATGCAACATTTGGTTCCCTATATAGATAATGCTACATCTAAAATAAATAGTTTCCGTGTGTATTTCAACATTAACCAACCTTAGTTATTAAAACTTTGCTTTAAGTCAAATTGTCTTCGAAGCCACTTGTCTCTGAGTATATTTTCAATAAGAATATATTAATCTCCAAAATTTTAATTGTAATTGAAAGTGTTAGGCACGTTTATCGTTCAGAAGTAGCTGATTTCCAGAAAGAAACCAGATAAGCATAGTGTTTATGTATTGGAACTTCGTTATGTCAGATTAGTTTTCTTTAAATTTTTAATACTCATTTAAAAATTCATTTATATCTTTAAATTGGCGAGTGTTCTAGAGACGTTCCCGAACCCCACGGCCTTAAATCTCATGTAAATAATTTGGAAAAATCATAAATTTGTAAAGCTCAATTTTTCGCTTTCACAAACGTTACAGTATACATACCGGGTGTTTGTTTAAGGATCGACAGCGGTTCTATCCTCTATGCCTTAAATGTTCATTACTATGAATACCGTCGTTTATTCTTCGGCGAGTAGAAAGGAGCGGTTTGAATTTCTGCTGTTGAAATTTTATAGATCGCTCTTCCAATACTTTCGATCATATCATCTTGCCGAGTAGTTAGTCTTTATAATTAGCTTTGGATTTTGCCACACAAATAAAAGTCTAGTACAGTGAGGTTCTGAGATCTTGTGGGTAACGGAAATGAAACTACCTTTGCTGATCCATCTATTGGGAAAGCGTTGTTCAAAATGATCTCGAATGACGCGCGAAAAATGGGCTGGACAGCCAATATACTGAAACTACATATTTAAACGAGTTTCTAAAGATACACTATCTAAAAGTAGATTCAGATCGTCTCTGAGAAAATTTAAATATTTGTGACTATTTAAATGTTCTTGAAATATAAATGTCTCAATAATTTCTTTCTACTGATTTTGATAGTCAACTTCTTTCCAATATGCATTTATGTGCGAACAGTAGTGCATGTTGTCCAAATTTATACTACCTGTACTATTAATAGTGGCTACATCTGACATTAAAATATTAAATAAGAAATTTGGTTTTTTTTTGTACTATATTGAATAACCAGTGACAGTAATGATGTCTGTGTTGAAAATCCCGATCTGACAAAGTCTGATCCAATTCTATGTGATAGGGGTGGAATTTATGGTCTTTCATAATGTTATGAAGGCACTATCGCGATAACCCTAGACCTCTCGAAATATCACGTATACTGGCATACTATACTACTAGCATAGTACTCGGGAGTTGAGTAATTAGGATTGATGTTAATCGACTATTAATCAGCCACAGTCACCCTACCGGCTCTTCCAGCTCCTAAATGCGAAGTATTAGTTGGGTTTCTAATACAAATATGTGTGCATAACGTAGCAAAGCTTTAGAATAAAAGGTGTATTTTATCCATATCTAAATATCGAAATAATTGTATGCAATGACACGAATAAAGGATCCTTTTGGCTCGTATCTAAATATATAAAAATGAGGAGCAGATTCCATACTTACATGAAGTACACAGAATTAAGAAAACCGCATAAATATTAAAACTGAAGGAGCAAATACTCAATAGACCTAAGATTACAAAAATCTACGACGGAAATAAATGAATATAGAAACTGCGGGAAGAGAGGATTGTTTTAATCGAATAAAAGAATTGGACGTAAGAAGGTAGATGCAAACAACTTTTTCTTATGACATTTGTTCATATTTGGCCAAATAATGAAATTTTTTGATATTTTTAAATGACATTTATGCGTTGATGCGAATACGATGTGTCAAATAGTTTGGAACATTAACTCTTAAGAAAAACAATAGCACGTAACAAAATTGAAATTCACTTTGAACAAACATAAAAGCCTTTAACAGTAGGTTTTATAATTAATAGCTATTTATCTATCTATAGTGAAATTCCCGTATATTTTGCAATGAATTGGTTGGAGGAATTCCTTTAGAATTATTTAATAAACAGTGCTGCAAACTCTAATTATTCAACTAAAAAATTGGCGAGCTACGAAAAATACAGAACCACATCGTTTTATTTTCCTCCGAAATCTGGGTTTGAAAAATATTTATTTATGAATTCATATTATTGTTCATTCAAGATCGTAACAAATTTGAAAACCAAGAAAAAGTTAATGAAATGCATTCATAATAGAAAATTTTCTAGACCCGCTACCGTTTAATTTATCAAATGAAAAATCTTCGTATTTCAGCAGTTGATTTGGGAAATGACTTTTTTAGTGAACAAAAAGGATTCCTTTGCACTATTGTTACTCCTCCAAGTCGCAATAACAATTAAATTCAGGTATAGATTACAATTGTACTCTATTAATTTCAATGTAGTGGCACTTTCATTAATTAAGACATCATCGAGCTGAAGAACTTTCATTGAAATGCCCGGTATATTTCAATTATGTTGCGTCGGACCCTTTCATTAAGGAAACGAATTTAAACAAGAGGTCTGGACGCTTGAGATACTTCTGGTTTGAATTAGGAAAATCGATGCGCTACGTTTAAAATGACAGGACCATATCGCTGATTATGAAACGATATTCTAGGCAGAAATCGTAAAACATTATAATATTCACAACAAATATCCTCTGATATGTCTGAAAATTAATGATACGTTAATGGACTTTTACGGTAGATGGTGATTTGGTATTAACTCAATACAAGTCACGAGTAAATATATGATTAACTACTAGGACGGTGATCAATCATTGTGATGGCCGAGCATCATAAAAGTCGCTTCCGTGGAGGAAAGATAAAACTGGAAATTCTAAACTGGGGGAAATGCAAACGAAGGTGAAAGAAACGGCTGTAATTACTTTCAAAAACTATGTATTTTCAAACGGTTAAAGTTAAATTACCATTGTACAAGTGATTCAAATTTATATCGCATGTAACTAACATTTGCTTTTGGGTATACAAGCAATTTTGACGCCATGAAAATATATCCTCTTGAAACACACAAACAATTTATGTATTGATTTTCTAAGGTGTGCTCCTGTGGAGACAGTACATGAAAATCCACAATATACATCTTTTTAAATGAAAGAGAAATAAAATTATTTAAAAACCTAAGCTCCAAAGTTGGTTTTACCATTTGGTAGGTAGGGAAGAGTGGGCCATGTTGTTATATGCGACACGTTGTTATATTGCATATTTGGATATCTTTTTCTTATTAAGCTATTCGAGAACATATCGATTACCCACCGACGTCAAGGAATTAGCGAATCAGTTGCCATAGCCACAGCAATGGACTTCTAGCTCTAATTGGGGGATAACGGAGATTAGGACGAATAATCACTACTTTAAATTGTTGTATATGTTTCCATTATGAACTTCACAGTACTGATCTGAATTCTTTTTTGTTATATTTTTTTGTATTGTTTCTGTATATTGCACTAAATTTTAATTATTTGTATGTTTTGTCCTGTTATTGGATTTAATCTATAAATCAGTTGTTCAAATAAAGTTTAGTATTATTATTATATCTGTGGAAAACTGGATTCTTAGGTCCTCGACGATCCAGGGTAACAGCATTTGTACTCCCTTCTCCTTTGGAGACAACTCGTCGCGGTACAACCTCAGCTGATTGTTGACTTATTTTTCACTTCAATGGAACCCTATCGGCAATACGTACAACGTGACTCATAGGTGGTGGGGGTCTTGAAGTTCTTCCACTATTCTCGCAAGAACTGGGTTGTCAGAGATACTTACTCGTAATATGGAAATGCTAAGTCAACAAGGGGATGTTTAAGTCTTCTCTAAGTTGTACGTTTCTCAGGAACCATGGAGCACTAGTGGTCACTTTAATTACCTGGCTCTGTAGAATTTCAGATACGTGGCGCCAACGTCAAAATTGACTAGGTTATACATACATTTTTTTATAAAATTATTTCATAATAAAAAAATGTTACTATTTTACGTACTATGCATTTCAAAATAGAATTATCTATTGAAATGTTATCAAGTATGTGTTTCTTTCGAATGGTTCTTGTAAAGGAATATTGAACAGTACAATGTTTTAGTATTAAAGTACTTGATGAGAGCAGTACAAAGAACATCAGTATGCATAATTTTTTCGCGACAAAGAGGTGAATACGATGGGCCTATTGAAAAGCGTAGTATACCTAGTATAAGTTCGAAAAAATATAGAACATAACTTTCTCCGTCAAGCATCAATCCTCAAGTCGCACTTGGGCACCTGATATGTTTTATTGAGATTGAAGTAAAGATTTAGGTAGCGATTGAGCTCAAAGATGAGATTGAGGTTTAGGTTAAGACTGAGGTTAGGTTAAGTTGAGGTCGGAATTCAAGTTTCAATTGAGGTTGGTGTTGTTGCTGAAATTGAGATTCATATTGAGGTTAAGATTGGGGTTACGATTGTTAATAAAGACGACTTTCGTGCTTTATTTACTGGACATTGGACGCTTTTCATTAATCCAATGTTAAAGAGATGGTACAAATTGGTCAATGCGAAAGTACGACTTCCTCTGTTAGTATAGATTTTACGTATCTTGCATTGTAATGGTATTTGCAACTTGCCCGGATATCTTGGTGAAACCGTTCACCCTGCTCCTCACTGTAAACCCCTAAATTGGAAGGGAATTTGTCTAAATAGCTGTGCGAAAATTCCAATTGAATACTTGTGTAAAAAATTGTAACCAAGCCAAATCTAAAATCCTTAAAACCTTGGCAACAAAAAATATTGTCCCCCAGTGATTTTAGGAGCGGTTTTATCTTTCAAAACATAACTTGTAAAAATATACTTATCAAACGGCCATTTACCGCACATAAAAGCTTAGATTTTCTGAATTAAATTGATTGTACTCTATAAATAATTATGTGCGTATATTCTATTTTAAGTGTAAACGAAATTACTTTGGTTATTGAAATAAAAAGAAAATTAATAGGAAAATGCACTTCAGTATAATTATAGTCGTTAACACATAAATTCTTACATGAACAGCATAATTAATACTATGCGATACACGTAATATGCAAAATAAGGAAGGGCAAATTATAGAAATCGATAGTGTTCACTAAATATTTTTATCAACATAGTTGGCGAAACCATGTGTGGGATGTCCGGAATTAACCCGGTTTCATCATACAAATACAACACCGATCATTTCACGCTCGCTTTAGTGTGAAATGTGCGCGCTAGTCAAATCTTCCTTTTGGCTCTAAGATGTGCTGACCAGTTTGTGCCTTAGATTCACAACGAAACAAATATACTTTTACGAAACGTAAGTAGAAGTTCTCGAATTATAACTTAACTTCCCATTACGTAAATTGTTCATTAAATGTTAAATTAAAAGTTAATCCAATTTCGTCGACAATTTCAAAGATATTGGCAATTACGTTTAATTCGCAGTTAACGCTCTAATCTTAAGGTGCTAAAATTTGGTTTTTAATCGTGATTTAGAACGTTACGTAACCTTTTTCATTAAAATAATGATTGGCCATTAGTATATTAAGAGTATTATTGCGTATATAAATTACTTTAATTTTCAATACGATGACTATACTTACTAAAAGAATAAATATTGTTGTGTACGATATTGTTATGTTAGGTTGAATAACCTATGATCTACTTTGATTCTGAGTATTGCAAGTATTATCTGTTAAATTTTAGTAAAATTCCTTTAAATGTTACAATTACATGTTCATATGCATCTAAAATAGATAGTTTCCAAGATATTTAGAAACATTTTTGTAGCACAATTTCCTTCTAAAAAATGTACCTGTCAATGAAAATATAGCTCACGTAGTTTTTTTCAACTTTGGAATATCTAGCATGGTCATGGCCATTAGGAAACAATTCAGCAGTGACGAAAAACATACATATGTCATTTAATTTCTAATTTTAAACAATGCCAGCGCGCTTGAATTATACGAACAAAGATTATTTAAATTTTATTTTTTATTATTTATTATTTATCGAGAATACAATCAAGCAATATCAATAACATGCGACTGCTTTGCCGCTTGGTATCCATAAAAACATAAGCCGTCATCAGATGCAGTTAAATGAATAATATAGAATTTGATAGACTTTGAAGGGTCAAGGCAAAAATTAAAATACGTGAATCTATTGTTGATCATCCAAACATGGAAATTGATGTTTTTACGACAAATTGTGCCGCAATCAGGAGTATCTAGGTCTTCAATACGTAGAATACTTGACAAACATAAGTTACGCTCATATCTGTTTGAGATGGTTCAACAACTAAAAGAAATCGATTTTCCAAGAAGAGTGAGTTTTTGTGAATTTGGACAAATCAAGCCGAATATGAAGAAATGGTCATCTTAACTGGTGTAATTCTTATTACTGCATCTCTGTGAATCCCCCTGTATTTGGAACGCAAAACTTCCAGGAAAGTTAGCAATTTCAAGTTTCATCAATGCGGATTATTTCCTGACGGTCATGACTAACTTTGATATCTTAAAAATTGGATGATATTTTAAACGGCCACATAAGGTACATGAAGGTAGCCTTTTTGTAAGGAAATTAGTTATAATACACATTTGAATGAATATAATTTCCTTTTTGTTCTTTGTAAAAGCAATTTGATGAGAAAGAGAAAAATAGGTAGTTGTATTTAAAAACAATTATTGACACTTTTTGCATTTAGAAGTTTAACCGTAATTTCCGGACACACAAGATAATTTGACGCATTTTGTTAGTCAACTTTGCATACCACGAAAAGATTACCAAAACTTTGATTGCTAAATTTTGCAATTTTTCTTATGCTGAAGTATAACCTATGTTCTTTTCCAAAACATAAAAATGCGTAGAGTGTTCTATTTAAAATACGAAAGTTGACGTAATTTCCAGTCACACTGGAAAGGTATTTGAACTGTCGATAACGTCAAAAGTTATTTCACAAAAAATTGAAATCGAACTATTTCTAAAAATCACTTCCTTCCTGGAGCGGGGAGGATAGTTTAGAACCTCGCTGCATGATGTGGTTATTTTTTTAGCCTAAAGTCAGAAAATGAAATAATATAAAAAAATGAAGTAAGTGTACGTTGACCTAGTTTATAGATAGTTTATAGAGTTGAAAATATTTTTAGTTTGATCTAAATAACTTTTTTTTCTAACATTTTTTCATTGGAATGAAAGATGAAACAGTAATTAAAGAGTATAACTTTCTTGGGGGGCTCTGTATATTTTTGATGTATCCTACTTCTATATTTTTATCCTGTAAAAGGCGAATAAAAGAACTAATAACCTCTGAACTCAATGTTTTATTGTATGTTTCTAGGTAGCAACAAATGAGTCTACCGTTTATCTTAGTATTTTAGGATGTTTATTCAACCACACTAGCACGTGTCTATATAAAATTGTGACAAATAATTCTGATGACTATAGTACGGTGGCCGAAAAAATATCTGGATTTTGTTTGATGAACTTGATCAAAAACTCGAGCATGCTCTACCAAAGCTTGATATTTTGTTCCAAGTTTATCACCTAGTTTACAAGTTCGTAAAATACGTTAAACTACATTTAACGTTTCAGATACAATTATTCACAGATTCATTCTTAACCCTCACCATGGGGATCTTGCTTGTTACTGGATATATACGATAGGTTTAAAATTTCCAAAGCTAATTTTATATTTGTTACGAACTCGAAGAAAAAATAGACCTGTTACAAATGATGTTTGAGATAAAAAAAAAAACAAAAAGGTTCATTTTCTTATTTTACCTCTAACACCTTTACTTGGCTTTGCAGAGAAAAATTGAAAACACATTGTTAAAGTTAATTTCGATTTTCCGAAATTCTTATATATGTGCATAGTAATAAGACAAAACTTAATAAACAAATTATAAAATCCTTAATACACAAATCATATTTTTACATATAGTTTGTCTTTTATTTTGATTATTGCGTTATCTTTAATAACCCCTTCAACTGAAATGAATGCCAGTATGAAAATATTAAGCGGAAATCTTAAATAATGTTTAATAAATGTTAATTTCGAAACCGATTTTTCACCACTTGCAACTGATATTGGAAGAGTGGAAAGCATTCTACACCGACAATGAGAAAAAAAACAACTTTATTTGTTAAATATTCTCAACTCGATAAAGCAACCAATACAGGCACAACCAATAAATTATTTGGTTTGATTTAACAAAAACGGTAAGTGTTGAATATTTTTAGTTGAAATTACACATAAATGTGTAACACTTCGTGATCTGTTGGATGAACCAATTCCATTCCCTCAGTGTAGACGCAAAGAAATCGGAAAAGATATTATTTCCCAAAAAAGACAAATTGTCAATATTGCAGCATTCAAAAGCATTAATATCATCTTCACCTTTGAAGTCGTCACTTAACTTTAGTTTTAAGCCTATATAATATTTTATGAGAGCTTTATTTAAACTATGTAATTTTGATTTATGGGTCATATAAAAAACACTGCTGTATGATCTTTTAATAAATCGCCACCTTTGATTTATTGTAAAAATTCTAAAATTTATTTTTGAATACACAGTGGGCTCATATTCAGATTCATAGTCAAACAGCCTCCTTTTTACTTTTTCTTAATGGTCTAGTTTCTAAACACCGGATCCAAGTTTGAAACATGGGTAATATCTATAGCGTTGTTTATACAGGCTCTTCCAACCTTCTGGAATTATAAAAGTGTGCCTATTCTATAAATACTAGCAAGTTAAAATTTTCTAATAACATATTAGACATCTCATGCATGATTGATGATTAGCGAACCAGGCATCTACCTTGTTATTTTAAGTGAAACAAATGGTTTTAGTTCTTCAATTTAAAAATATGAGTTCCATATGTCTATTTTTAGCAGATTTTCAGAAATTAATTTTGTCCTCTATTACATCTTTTTTGCGAAAAAAAGGATCAGAAACTATATTTTAATAAAACAATATTTTAATAAGGACTGTACAGACTAACACTAAATAATGTAATTGTAAAAAATACGTAAACATAAATTTACTATCAAAATAAAAGCTGTAAGGTTTAAAATGACAAGTTGTAACGTGACTCAAGTATGCTATAAACAAAATTGAAATTGTTGTTATAATAATAACTAATAGCTATACTAATAGTTAATAACGTTTGTAAAAACCGTCCTCCACATTTCTTAACATATTGACGGAATGCTTGTGTTATCCTTAACTTCATGTTTTCTTCCGTGGAAGATTGTGTGAAACTTTATCCGTTTATATAGCCCCAAAACAAAAAAATTAAATCGATTGGTGTTAAATCACAAAATCTAGTAGGCCAAGATATTAAATCTCCACGACCAATCCATCTATTATGGAAAGTGTCATTAAGATAAGCATCAATATTTTGGTAGCTATGAGAAAATGCACCACCGTGTTACAAGCACATATGAATTCTTCTGTGGATATCTACATTTTCGAGCAGACGTAATTCATCCATAAGGAAGTTTAAATAATTGTTTCCGGTAATATAACCTTTGCAAATGTATGGGCATGACATATCCCCCAATTAATCCTCCCCAAACATCTATTGACCATAAATTTCTATCTACGTGATGAACCCAACGTGGATTTTTTATTTTATGTGTATTAATTATTCTATTTACAATCCTCGACTTAAGAAATGTGCAGATTTCTCGAACAGATATGTGGAGATCTTCTTCCACGGTTAGCAGGACATTAAGGCAGTTATCGTTGTTAATTGCCCTTTTATTTTGAAATAGACGTTTCACTTCCCAGTAGATTCAAATCTTTGTTTCAGTTTAAGAAATGGTTTTGGTTACGGACATTTTTGTTTAGGATAACGTAGCTTGTACGTAAAAAATCACCCTAAAATGTATTTGCACTTAGAATCTATTGAAAGAAATAGATACCTCTGCATTTAGACTATTGAGGACAAAATTAAAATCTGTTGAAAATGAACATATGAAACCCATATTACATTATTATTTTATATGGAGAAATTAAAACCGTAATAATATACAGAATGTTCCATTTAAAATACAGTAGATTCGTGGTTTGCTAATTGTCGATCACTCTGTATACGCCGAGATGGTTTTAAAAAATACTCTGAGATATTTCTTAAGTTATCAGAAATGTTAAATTTCAAGTTCCTTTAAAACAGTCTGTCATGGCAACTCTATATTTGATGCAGTTCCTTTTAAGAAAGTAAATTTAAGACTCAAGCCTTTCAGTTTAGAGATTATTAACATGTAAGTATCTGGCGTTCGTAATAAGAAGAATCATTGCGCGTTACCCTGCTTATTAAAATTTACCATGAAGAATGGGTGGTTGGTTAGAACTTATGATTTCGTGCGGAGATAGAGAAAGGTGTCTAAGTTCGAGGAAATACCGCCGGCCGGGGGTAATTTCTTTGGAAGTGTGCCAGCGTCGCCGTCGGTTTCAACAAGTGGCGCGTTCTTTTAACAAATGGCATGCGTGAGACGACCAATGGAGCGACGATGAGTGGGCAGGAGGGGTTGATATCAGCTACCGGGAGCTGGTGGTGTCAGTAAGCGCGTGGTCACCGGATCCGTGCGCAATCGCGTCAACCAGATTGACACTGAAGAGTCCGAGGCGTGATTCAGAGACGACAGGTACAGCAAGGCGGCAGGCGCTCGGGCGTACTGCCCGCCATGGCCAACTAACCGGAATCAGTCTTGAGCCGCGCAATCCCTGACCACCCGCATGTAAGTACCCCTTGCATGACACAACTTAGAATTTTCGTAAAAAATTTTTCTGAATTTCAACAAAACTTATCTTTAGTTTGCAAACTTTTAACTTGTATTTTACGGTGGCAACATTCAAAGCATTTGGTACTATACTAAATTAAGCAGACGCTCTAGAATATTTATATTTATGTATTACGTTTCATTCGTAATAATACAAACGGAGTTTCTTAAATACAAAAACTTAAGTTATAACTTTCGGTTGCGCGGACTTTCTCAACTTTAAGCGCTGTTTGAGCGTGGTACATTTCCTATCAAATATTTTAACTTTTTGAGAACGCCAAATTATATAATTTGCAGCACGCTTTATTTGAGTTTAATATTTTTATGTAAGACTTACTGTTACGAAATTTTATTAGAGTAGGAGAAACAATAGTAGGAGATTTGATAATTTAATCATATTTCTTATTCTAAATCAAAACACCGCAGTAGTAGGATTTTGATTGTCTGCGCAAACGCTGAAATAAGATGAATAATTTGACTAACATTTATTACTTAAAGATTTTTAAATCAATGACTTGGAAAACAGTAAGCCTAATTAGTAACTAGAAAATACACGGAGACAAATACATAGTCCATATAACAATAAATATTGTAAAACATGTGACAACTACGCAATTTTTGTTAGAGCAACTATGTATTCTATTGAAATAAATAAACGTGTTGTAACACAAAGGATTCATGTCCGAAATTTTTCTTCATGTATGAGTACGCAAAAATAAAATGTTATATAAAAGACCCCAAAAAGGTAATTGCAACAATGTTGTAAGAATAATTTTGTATTGAAAATTCACGTAATTGTAGAAAGTTGCGCCATTATTAAAGAGTAATCTTTATGAAAATATTGAAATCATTTTATTGCAGCAAAATATGTTTTAAAACTAGTGAAAATTCACAAAAGTCAGTCTAATACCTAATACTTCTATAAAAAAATATACTGTTTCGATATGTAATAAACATCAAATATATTGTTCTGGCAAAAATTAAAACTTTTGATATTCAGTAATATACCCATGCATACAATCATAGGAGAGCCAAATAAGTAAATTAAATTATATTATTTTGAGGTAAATGGGAAAAAGAGAGTCTAAATCTTACAAAACTTTTTAATAAATAGCTACCGGTTTTGAGCTATGCATAATCCATTCATCAGCTGAAAGGCATGAATCAGAATAAGGTGGTTAAATCAAGTATTAATTTAGAACAAATAAATTTAATTTATTAATATCAATACAAAGTAGAAACCTTAAAATTATATGTGAAACACAATATCTGATAAATGTCAACCTCAACTTCTTCTGCATATGGTAATTCTTTTTCAAAATCTACAATCATTTTGTTGCACATATTCAAGTTAATTTGGGCAATAACCACACAAATATTATTTCTTAAATCATGGATTACTTGCGTAGCGTTATTTTTTCCCCATTCCCATTTTCAAAAAATTCACACCAAACGAATACAATGGTTTCTCCACAATCTCTCGAGGATTTTCGCGTCCCCAAAACTAGCAATTTTATTAACATCCTACATGTGAAAATGAGCCTGGCCGCTGAATATAATTCGTTTATAAAATTCGTTATCAACTGCAGTCTGCTCCAAGATCCAATCGGCAAATACATGGTGGTTTTGATAGTCTGCAGGCTTCAGTTCTTGGAACAATTGAATTTCGTATATATATGTACGAAGATTTTTTTGTTATAATTCATTGCAGGAACAATTTTGAAATGCCCAATTGCTGTGACATGACGAATTGAAGTCCTCGGACTTTCTGTCACACTTCCATTCACCCTAGCGATATTTTCAACTGAACGAACATTACGGCCTCTTGATATTAAGAACAGAATCAGTCCATTCGATTTTTGCAATTAGACTCTTAATTACAGTATCGCTAGGCACAAAAGCAACACGAGCTCGACGAATAGTATTCGCAACAGAACGTGCATTTTCGTAAGAAGTTTGGACAATTTTTATACATTCTCCGAAGGTGAAATGCTACATCATGAAACTTGCAGTTTTCTAGATAAGTGATAGCGTTTGCAAATAATGTAAAATTAAAATCTCCAAATACATGCTGGGACACTTTTTATTTACTCATTAAAAATTTCTTCTAGAAATAGTTTCACAAAAAAAATCCATCTTATATTGCTACTCTATATTGTTTCATTTTATAAATTATATTATCTCTCTGCTATTTCTGCACTGATAGAAGGCCGGTTGTCGATTTAACAAAATGTTTGTGATATTAATAAGGGGCCTCGTTTGAATACGGCGAAACAAATTTTTTAATTCCTTTAACAAAATACAGTGGTTGAAGTATTTTTGTTGATTTTATGCACTTTGTATAAAACAACAAAAAGAAAAAGTCAATGGAAACGAGTAATTTCGTTACCACACCATAAATATATGTTTGACATCGTTTTGGTTAAACTATGGTAGTAGTTGATCCAACAAAATTGATTTGGTTAAATGAGACACCAGTAATTGTTACAAGTATAACTTGTCGTTGACTCAAAATTATTTATTGCTTATTACAAAACAGTCACTTGGTTAATATTTGAAACATTGCGTTGGTCGAGCCAACAAAAGTATTGTAAATATGTTTTTAATAAATCTTCTAAAGATTGATTTTTACTAGACCCAAATATTCTTGCTTTATTAAAAAATATATTCCATTTTCGAAGAACTGTAGGCGTTGATGGAAGAGAGTTGGTTTCAGTTGAACTTGTACTATTACTACATGCCGTATGGTCTAGGATATTAGACAAGTATTCTTTCATAAATTTGATTCATTTGATTGAAATCACCAACTGAAAGAATTAGCTCACGATACAGAGGAATCATTGGTTTGATGTTCTAAAATAAAAAAGTTTTCTTAAAATGAAATAAGCGATAAGTTCATATAATAAATGGATAAACTGAATCTAATGAAAATAGAAATACTTTTTGTCACTAATTGTTTATTGTAATAACAAAAATCTGTTAATTTTTGCATCTGTTATTTCATTAGCTATAATTTTTGTGGTTTGTCAATTAAATAGAGGAGAGAGGAAATATTTGAGCCCCAGATGCCTAACATTTTCAGAAAAAATAGAACAATTTCAATTTTTATAAGATAATTTCTGGTGTTATCGACAATTCAATTACATTTCCGATTTTGCCAGAAATGACCCCAACTTTCTTGCCTTAAATAGATTTTTGGAAAGGCAATTGAAAGGCGGTACATGGTACCATATACATACGTCCTACTTTAATACTTTAAGCTTAAGAAATATTGTGATATGCCGCAAGAAAAGTTTTGGTAATCTGTTTTTTTGTTGTGCAAAGTTTACTAGGAAGACTTCAAATTGTTGATAGGCAACGCAATCATATCATTTAGGAAATTGTCAAATCTCAGTTCTAAAAGACTAAATTATTCTTGTCGCTGCATTTATCATATTTTCATTCTTTGTTATTTATATTATTTTCTCTTATTTTTACTTGTTTCGTTGATCGTTATGTCTTTACTTATTGTTAGTCAAACTTTAGTGCAATTATTAATTATTGATAGGTTTATTTCAATTAGTCAGTTCTTGGTAAACAATGTGCGTATTTCTCAATCTCATATTAGATAATCTCAAATTAATTTAGTGAATATGGCAACATTTACCACCTACTGAAACAATATGAACCCTAGCTTCGTGGAACCAGAAACAATTAGACTTTGCACTGAGAGAGGGATGAGATAAAATCTACAAATCGAATTGCTTTGATAGTAGACAATAACAAATAAGGTGATAATTGTTGCTAGATTTAAATAAGATTACAGTGAACATCCCCAAAGTACAAGTAAACGTTTACTAGTACTTAACAAATATTTCACACAGAATACAATTTTTAATAAATGGAAAAATACAAAATTTTCGTATTTGAATAACTCATAACGAAGTTGCATAAATCTAGTGTGTATCATTGCATTTTGGCCATTTTACAATCAGTGGAACGCGCAAGAAACACTTTTAGAAGTAAGTCGGTCTAGCCATTAGTTTACAGATAAAAATTCATGTTGAAGTAACCTGGAGATCATAATATGTAATTACTAGCCATATTTGTTTTCTGTTGATTGTTACGGTTTCCAATATGTTCCTGTTTTTAATGTGCAAATAATTGTGAACCGAAGAAAAGACAGCCGGCTAATTTTACATAATTAAATATAACCTTAAACTTACCTCCAAAGGTGGGCACTAGCACTTCTAATCCCTATTCCTTCAGCAGTCGCTTTACTACGTCCCCCATTTTTATGCTTCTTCAACTAACACAGGGCAGATAATGAATGCAAGCAGAAGCTAGTAGGTGTCATATTCCAAACAAAACTGATGATGATACATAATCACTAGTGATTGGATAAAATATTACCCCTTCTGCGAACATTCTTATAATTAGTTAGCTTTGATGACTAATAGTAGCTACATTAGAAAACTAATTTTTCTTAAGCTAATGAAAAATTTTTGTTGTATCAATGAACCGTAGAATAATTGTTATGTGGTCCTATATTATTTGTTCTTCCAACAAAAAAACATTGTTGCATTGTTGCAAAAAATGTCAACATTAAGTTTATGTTGTAACTGGATTCACTGTTAAACTGACCAATATTGATGTCTATACAAAATCTCAACAAAAAAATTGCTGATTTAACAAGCGACCTTCTCTGTGTGTGCATTATATTGTATAAAGAATGTGTCAAATAGTAAGAAAAAATCTAGGAAATAGAAATACGTCATTGTATCATGTACCTGTACACAAAAACTGTAATTTATTAAAGATATATCAGTCAAACACGTATCTATTGAACTGACTTTTTTTGTTGGGAAGTTCAGCTAATAACTAAGGTATTGTAATTGGTATAATAGGCCTAATTTGCCACTCATCATGCTTTATGCGAAATTCCTAAGAAGTTTCACAGATTTGATACTTTAATAATATTTTGACGTCGGTTTTAATTTTCAGCAATTTTATTCTTCTCCAATTAGTTATACTGTTTCGGTTAAGTTTGATATCTTCTATTTTGTTTTGCTCATTGAATGGACCAATATATCTTTGCTCCCGCTTTTCCATTATATTTTAATTTCAAACCTGCGAAATTGTTAAATATTTTTAATTGTTCTGCTAGGAATTTGGACTGTTCTTTGAGCTCTGGTGTAGTGTGATGAATTCATGTTTCGTCAATAGTTATGAATCGACGCTAAAAATTATTCAAATTTCGCTTTAACATTACCAAACATTCTTTTGAAATTGACACATGTGCGTGTTTATTTAGTTGCGTGTCCATCCTGCGGAAAACTTTCTTACATTCAAGTTGTGTGAGTTCTTAAAATATAATGCACCTGGTCAATCTGAGATGCCCATCGCCTCGCTAATCTCACACACTTTCAATCTTCAATTATTCATTTAATATGGCCTCCGTTGGGCGACCCGGATGTTCTTCATCAAAAATGTTCGTATGGTCGCATATAAATACAGCGGTCCAATATTTTATAGTCAATACGAAGATGCAGAGTATACATAAACTTCAGTTCTTCTTCCTTTTCTTTTTCAAAAACGAATATTTAATCACTGCTCTATATTGGATAATTCCATTGTTGTTAAATCACTATATGTGGTTCACATTCATTCACAAACTAACTGAAAACTTGACAGACTAACTTTTAAGAAAAATAGCTATTTTAATTTGAGTAACGCCATCTCTTGCCAAGGTCAGGTAATCATCGAACTCCCCTCGTAGCCAGAAGCATGACCCTAAATCCACTAGAAAGTGTAATAACTAGTGTAATATTTCAGCAAAACGTTTTCTTTTTGCAGCATAAATTGGTAAAAAACCGGCCACAAAATTTAAAAATCCAATGGTGGCGAGCTTAGGGACATGCCAAGCGCGGAATTCAAAGCTTTGTAACTCCTTTAATATTAAAGCACAACATGTTCTTTTTACGGCACAAAACGGTAGCGTATAGGAAATTGAGACATGCACCCAATTTTGTGCTTTAACTAATCACGCAAAGTTTTTTTTAATGTTAAATAGTTAAACAACCACAGACTGCATACCTGGTTATTCAATTCATTCTAGTTCATATAGTTGTAATATTATATAATCTTAAATGCTTTGCCTTCTTCAGTGTAATATTACTCGCATAAAAACCACAACACTGCAATTCTTTTAAAATGACAAAATACCTTCGGGGCAAGTTCAGGAGACATAATACATGCTTGTGAAGGATATGTATGCTGTTGTAATAAAACAAGTTACATCTTTTCCACAAAAGGAAACTATTCCTACGCTTCTAGAGAAGTCACATATTCCAAGGTAGTAGCGTTGAAGAGGCATCTTTAAAGTTAAACTTTCACATCACAAAACTAATAAAAACGGTGGTTGTAAGTTAAACATTTTTGTTAGACACAAAGTACTAACCGTATGTATAAACCACATTTTTATTATTTTGTCTTTTTCTATTTGTAGTGAGCCAGCATCTACTTTATCCATTGACGTGTTTGCTACTTTTTTGTATATTATTTTCTGACGAAACTTACGTTTAAAAGTAATGGCCTCGTAAATCGGGCTAGTATGCATTATTTCGCCGTCCAAAATCCACGTTAAGTGCAACATGTAAATACTAAAATCGGGGAAGATTAATTGGTGAATATGTCATCGGGTCAGAATTTTTTAACGGTTATATTGCCGGAAACATTTATTTAAATTTTAAATTATGGATGAATTGAAAATGTAAGAAGAATTCATATGCGCTTGCAATACGATGGTGCACCTTCCATTTACAATAACTAGGTAGATGCCCGGCTCGTTAGTTGTCGATCGCCTTACATATGCAAAAATAGTTTTAGAAAATGCCCGAGATGTGTAATATGTCATCAGAAAATTTTAACTTGCTAGTATTTGTAGAATAGGCGTAAGTTTACGATTCCAGAAGGTTTGGAGCACCGTATGTTTTTTGTTGTATATTAATTTTTAAAACGGTAAGAAAATGACCCATAGTGTGGATTATCGTTTTCGAAAAATAATGCAGAATTCATTTTTGTTGAAAAGATTCAGTAAAATGCCATAAAACAGAAAATGAAAAAAAAAACGTTTTCTTCGTTAACTAAAAAATAAAATTGACGTATTTCGACATTTTACAAAAAATGGATATTGTACCCTACTTGATTTATTATTAATAAAATTGAGTTTTCTTCATATAAATGTAAATGAGGTTAAACTTTTATAAAACTTCCACGTCAATAAAAATATCTTGTAACAACAAAAACCAAATTATAAAATGACGTACGCGAATTATATATCGTGTATTTCTTTCTTAAACAAACGCAGAAAGTTTATCAAATAAAAATGTACACATCACGTCACAGTTAAACCACTTCCGTGTTTTTTATTATTCAGTGTTCTTCACCGCAGTTTCAAATAATTACGGAGGTATATAACCTTTTTTATTATGAATATTCAGACTACATTCAAATGATTTCCTTTTATGGCAATAGAATGAATGTTTCGAAGTTTTTAAGTAAAAACTTAAAAGCTGGCAAAGGGAAACATTGAAGTAGAGCATTTACAGAAGTAAAGGGTTTACCGAATAAGGGATTACCAGGGATGTCGTTATCAGATTTGAGTAGCGTCCGGCAAAGTATAGTGAAGGGATACACGATTCAACAACGAGTACAAATTATAAAAATTTATCATTAAAGTGCATGTTTGTTTCAACAAACTTTTCGTGCATTGCCGGAAATTTTCAGCATTAGCGGCTAACTGAATGTTCCATTATCATCTCGTTGAAAAAATTTTAACGAAGAGATTCTGTGGAGACGAGTTTGTATCGAACAGCGAAGAACATTGCTGCCAGAATGTGAGAAGAGGTCTCAACATCTCTGCTCTATAACGTTCTCAAGAACTTAGTCCTTTTCAGATGACTACAGAGAATTTTGCATCACGATTTTCGTCTGAAGGCTTATAAAATTCAGCTCACTCTACAACTCAAGCCTACCGATCCGAACTTTCATAACTTAGGTTCTGGAAAAAATATTTTTTTCGGATGAAGTGCATTTCTCGCTTAGCGGATTCATGAACAAACAAAATTGCAGGAATTACAGGGCCGATGAAAATCACAGCTGAGGAGTGTCATTATTTGAAAAACGTAATGTCACTAATTGCTTTTCACAATAATCACTTGAATATAACTAAATTATTATTGTGTCTCATTTTAAATTTCTCACATTCTCATTGGTAAACACTTTATTTTTCCTCATTACATTGCTTTTATCGGAAATACATAGGAACCAAAATTTAACCGACAGCAGATGCATCATATTCACATAAACTAATATCCACATTATGCCAGTAACAGACCATGTTTATTGAGATTAAGTACAGATAATAAAACAATATTACACGGTGTAATAGATACTTTATCATTATATCAATATTTCCAGCATCAGTGTATCCGCACCATGTGTTATCCAGTGTAATGCGCATTTCGTATATATACATATATAGTGTTGATCATAATTATTAGACACACTTCATACTTATTATTTTTGTATAGTACACAGAAAGTGAAAAACATCAAAATCAACAAAAAGACTTTCACATATTTTGTAACGACTGCAGTTAAATTTAAATACTTTCAATTTAACAATATGCCACAGGTGTTTAAAAGATGATAAATCTGACGACTGAGATACCCAGCCCATTGTCAGTAAACCAAAGTACTGCCTCGTGCCATTTGTGACACAAAACGTTGTCTTTTTGAAAGACATAATTTCCTTGTTAAATAATTTCTAGTATTTCTATTCTAGTATTTCTATTCATTCTGAGTCCGTCATAGTTCAATAACGGTACTGTTTACCCCATAATAGGTAGATCCTCGGGTCTGGGAGACATGAAAAATAGAATAAATATAAAATGAGTCGAGTTAGTCCTGATATCATTCGCACTATACAAAATGAATGTGTCCTTGGATTTGCTTATAGTCAAGAGACCTATTTCGAACATTTGATTCAAAGGAAACCATCATTTTATTTCTTGAATAACAGCATTTATCTTTGCTTGTCTAAGCAATTCGTCAAAAAATGAATTAGTTCAAGATTAGCAAATATATTCGATAATTTTGTCGCCCAGTTTATAAAGAAATCCATGAACTTATACAAAAGATTATGGCTGAAGCCATTTGAAAATGTAATTAACATACTACTTTACTTAAAGCATTCAATAAGCTTGCTTTTAAAGGTTATTAAATGTCGCAATGAACAGAACAGTGCTTATAGAAGTACATCACGCAATTTTATTGGTATTATAGAATTTTATACTACTTTCAATTACTATACTTATTTACGAGGGTAGTCTGACAAGTTTCCAGACTAACAGAAACAATTTTTTTTGTAAAATGTTCATCTCCTTATCCGTTTATGAATATGATGGGTTCCTCATTCGATAAATATCAGTCCTCCGAGGAAAATTTTTAACCCTATCAATTAGATTGATAGACCACCCCCAATCGTGAATTTTTATCTTAGCGATTACTGAAGTGTGAAGTGTGGGTTGTTCTGATGGAACCAAACCTCCTTTTTCTTGAACTTCGTTTTTCCGCAATTTTTCCCTTGAGCTTATCAAGTAATGCTGCGTAGTATGCCCTCGTTATTTTATTTCCTTTTTCAAGGCAATCGATTAATACAACTCCATAACTGTCCTAAAAAAACAGTTACCGTCACTTTTCCTGTCGATGAAATAATATATATTTGCCTTTTTCGGAACCGATTCCACCCTTCGCAGTCCATTGTTTCGACTGTGTATCCCCGTTTTATCTGCAGTTGTTAAGCGACGCTAATACTCTGATTTATTTCGCTTGAACTGCTTCAACAGAGCTTTGGAAATGTTTATTCGAATGCGTTTCTGGTCCTGGGCGAGCAAGCGCGACGTCCAATGCGTAGCTAAGCTTTTATGCCCAAATCTTGAGTCAACATATGATAAACACGTTCCCACATCATCTACTATCTGTCCGATGTTATATAAATTTCTTAGATGGTGAATATAGAAAAAATATATGGTGGTATTTAATGAAATGAGTTTTACACCATATTTGTGGATAACTTTTATACTTAACTTTTATTATTATTATAAGTATGAAAAAGTGTTAAAATTTAAAAATGATAAAGCATAAAGCATCTGACACTCGCTATATAGACAAATTGCATGCATCAACTCATAACCATTTAGACTTTAAATAAATTTCATTGAACACTTGCGTTTAACTTTGCTAACTGCTGTATTAATCGCAGAATACGAAACAATCTCGCAATATTATCGGTCGATGAAGAACGTCTCTTGCATTCCATAAAATCTAATCACGTGCCTACATTACGCCTTCTACTAAAATCCCGAACGTTTCATCGACTGACACGCTGTCATTTCGATATTTACTGTTGCTGATAAGGGGCGCGTAAAGTTCCGATACCATCAGCAAATACTCCGTAAGATTCGCTTTATTCGGTTGTTGCTAATGATCTGCGCGCTGAAAGATGAGCTTTTTTACAACCCGACACGACTACAAATCCCTAGATAAGCAAATCGACATCAGTGAAAATTATTACCTTCTCCTTTCGCTTGCTTCAGCGCAACGGAAAGCAAACAAGAGCTTAGCGTTTGTAAACCAAGACCGTCTCGATGGACGACGAAATAATAATCTCATATCTTTCATTATTAAGGTATGTGGGACTTAGGTCATAATTTTCTGGGTTCCGTTAAATGTAATGTTTCGTTCAAAAACCGAATCTTAGTCTGGTATGCGTAGTATGTGAATTTCTGTAAATATTTATAATTATTATGGCAATATCGTATACTGAAATTGCTGGATTTTGTAAAAAGAAACCTGGTAGCGGCCGTCATAGTATGCCAAAGTGCCAGAGAGAACTGTGAATTAGAAAAACCTTCTCTTCTGGATAGGAAGAAAACTTCTTTGTAGCTACATGCTCAAGATGAATTAATGCATAAGCTAGTCTGAAAATTACAACTAGAATGGTTAGAAGACGCTTAAATAGTGCAAGATTAAATGGTTGTGAAGCAAGAACAAATCCGGTATTGTTCAAAATTAACAGAAAAAACCGTTTAGAATTGGCAAAAATATACTTTCTGGAACTTTTTGGAAGCCCTAAAAGCTCATTTGTGTGCCGTAGAGTTAACAAGGAATTTAGTCAGGATTACGACGGTCCTACTCCTAAAGACGGAACGGACAGCATGACGATATGGAAGTGTCCCCCCAGGATGTTACGGAAATGTTGTAATGTCACGGCGGCATGAATAGCAAAGCTTTTTTCAAATCAGCTCTTGGAAGACATTTTTGCCAACAAAATAATACTGCCTGGCTGACAGCTTCTACTAAAGATTGGGTACACGAAAATGGATTCCATCTTCTGAATTGGCCTATCAAATCTCCACACCTAAATTCAGTCGAGCATTTGGAACACTTTGTGAGAAGTCAACTAAAGGGCCAAAAACACTCTTGAAAAGTGCAACTTGCAATATGAAAGTAATTATTATTTAAAACTAAGACAATGTCACGAAAGTCACAGGACGCACAGGACATTGGAAACAAGGTGCATGCAAGAAATACAAGAAGAATTTAAGAAAAAGTATCGCGAAAACACGTTTCATTAGTGATGTTAATGTCAATGTCGCTCATGATATTTTTTGGGGGATTACACCTTAATCCAATAAAATTCATTATTTTAATTTAATAAAAAAAAAACAGTTCCATTAACATCCCTTTGAGAAAGATAATCAAAATCACGTTATTTTTAATAATTTACATCTTAGAAATATTTCTTGTAAACAAAACACACAGAACTCATACAACACATATTATATGGAGTCCAGCAGCCTAAATTTTCAACGTTTATCTGTAACAGCAGAAATGATCGTCGATAGGCCAACCACAAAAATCATCTAGTTGTTGGATTGGCAACGAGTAAACAAGTTGACAAATAGAAAAACAATAGATATTCTTCAAAAAAGGTATCTTGATATTCGATTTCAATCAACGACTGAACGGTAGAACACATCATCTAGAAATAATAACCAAAAAGTAATGCTAAAATAGCTGACTCGTTGTATTGATGGAATCATTTACAGCAAACGCAAGGAGAAAAAATATACTACTCACGGACATGTTTCTGCCTATCAGGTGTCATCAGCGTGGTTTCGAGAATATTTTAACTTGTATCGCTCACAGTTAATGCCACAACATTTCGAAAGAACGAACTAGACAGCTCTTGGCACCCTCTAGTATAAAAAAACACATACCTGTTGTTTAGAAAGCAGCAACATACATACATTAGGGTAAGCCTACTCCAAGAATCGAGTAGCAGAGTTATCTGCGTCCCACTTGCTATTCGGTGTAAAAATGCATCCGTTAACCATTTTTTAAATATTTAAGAAGTTGAGTTGCTTGACGTGGAAACCTAAATTTTAACATTTGATGCCTAACAAATATAAAACATTTTGGTTTGAAAATGCGATAAACATTAGTATCAACCTGGAATAAGTTTTCGCGAATTCGTGGGAAAAATGTGCCTTCAATCTCGTTGAATACTATTTGCAAAGTTGCATGTTGCGATATTATAGGCAGTACAGTATAACTATGTACTGTAGATGTTACAGATTGCATAGCACATTCCTCCCTTGTAGGTTAGTAATGAAGTTCCAAATTAAGCCCGCTCTCCTCTGTTATGAACATTATTAGCCCCACACATTTCGGTGTACAGCTTGACGGTTACTATGAAACATTTGTCAACCATTTGATGCCTAACAAAATAAAATATTTTGGTTTGAAAATGTGAAAAATATTAGCACCAACCTGAAACTCGTGGAACGAACCTGTCTCCGGTCTCTTTGAACATTTTAAGCAAAGATGATACAAGTTTTCCTGCAACCGATATTATAGTATAGTATGTAGATGCTGCAGCACGTTCAATTGTTTTGCCTTCCTTATAGGTTAGAGTGCGGCCAGCGTGCAGTTCCAAATTAAATCTGCTTTCCTCTACACTGTAAACATTATCTGCACCATACATTTCGATGTACAGCTTGACAAATATTATAAAACCTTTGGCAGTGGTTTTTAGTTCCGTTGTATTTTGTTTATATGATCGTTCTACAAATTTAGTTATCATCCTAGACACCATTCAATTTCATCGTTTGAACTGCAATATCCACTACGAGATGATTTAAAATTTTCTAAATTAACTTTAGTATTGGCTTCTAATGCCCAGTTATGAATATCTATATAGTGAACTCCAATAACTTTTCTTTATGTGTTCCTCCTCTTTCTAAATAATTTTCCCTTCTATATAATTGTCAGACAGTTTTTACTTTTCTAAATTTAGATTGTAAAAGCTAGCGAGCGTGCCACTTGTTTGCCCGATCTCCAAAATTCAACCGCCTTGCTCTTATAATCGAGATCTATATTACCATCATCCAATCCACATGTTTCTTCTTATTCTTCCTCAACGTTGACTAAATAAAACACTTCATACATGTACTCGCGGTTGGTGTCTAATTGCCAAGCGTGGTGTTCCGCTAAATCCAAACATTGAGTAATTCGTGGAAAATATTACGTTTTGCTTTTAATTGAATCTCTGTACAAACTGATGTCTTCGTTACACCTATCAAACCCACCCATATTAGCATGCTTGATTGTTACAATGTGTGATTAGTCAACATAATAATAATCTTCTTTTCTCGTTGTGAATGTCTTCGTACAGAGTTAACAAGTTGTACTCCAGTAACGTTGGAGCACATACTATTCCAGACTATTATCGTTCCACTGAACAACAATCAATCCATTTTCTTCACAAAATCAATACCCACATTCACCTCAATTTTTCTCTTTCATACCTGTTTTAGAAAAAGGCTTATTTGTTGTTCTGTTTTGTCTGATGGTTCCAGTACCTTTTATACTTTTATCTGTTAATAAAATCAGTAATGGACATAAGAAAAAAAAATTATAGAAAAATAGATGAAATCGCTTATTTGGCAATTTTTCCTTTAACACATGCTAATGTAAGTTGTAGCGCATTGATAAGGCTCCATTCAGCTGCTAACATGTCCCAAACACGTACAACTCATCCATAATTTGTACCCATATATCCACGAACATTGTCCGGTGAAAGGAACGCAATAGTCGACCCTGCAAAGCAACATTCATCGTCCTCAATCATTGCAAGAGTTTCATGTAGCGTTAATCTTCTAGAAGTCAAACGCAATAGTATTAGTATTACTATCATTGGGCTAAGTCACAAATGCCCTTAGTCACTGCGACTTCAATAGATTTATTGTAACAAGATGCCCTTATATGTGTAGTAGGTGAATGCTCTTAATAAACCTTAATACTCTAGGATCTTTATCGTTCAATTCAGTAGATGTCAGAAGTGGTTTACTGAAATGTTGTTTTCGAGTGCGACTGATGGCAACACATTTGCATAGAATGTGTTCTGCCGCCTCCAGATCTTCTAGGCATAGACGGCAGATTTGATCGTCAGCTTTTCCTAGATAGAACAGGCGATATTTTAGGGCTGCATGACCTGTCAGAAATCCCGCCCGTAATCTAACGTTCCCTTTGCTGAACGATAGCACTATTTTTAGTATCTTAGTCGAGCCTAATATGAATGTTTTCGCCTATTTTTGCCCTGGAACATTTCCTCAGTACGAGGTCTTTTGATTGTCCTCTTTAATTACTTGTTTTATTCGGTTTTCTTGTAGCCACAGGAGGGGTTAGGGCCGATGAAGAGCATATTCGCTGCTTCTCTAACAAGCTTGTCTGCCTTTTCATTACCTTTAATCCCTTGATATCTTGGGACCCATCGCAAAACAACGTGGTTTTGTGTCCTAATTGCCTTAAATTGTCTATACATTCGTGAATCAGACCAGATTCGTATGAGTAGGCTTTGATAGCCTTTAGAGCTGCCTGATTGTAACTGAATATGGTTATGGTTACGCCTCGTATCTCGAGGTTTTTTATGACACAGAAGTTCAAATCAGAGATCTCTGCTTGAAATATGTTGCTGTGGAATCCTGTTGGCATTATAAGGTGGTAAATAGGCACTAATGCCTATACCTGTTCCAGCGCCTTCTATTCTTACACATACGTTATGTTGGTGTCTTCAAGGATTCTATCCCTTCATTCTACAAAGCGCGAGGACACTCAGTATAGCCTGTTTCAAGGCAGTAGTAATACAAGTTATCTTCCAGCGTCACTTCTTCATTGTTCATTACGTCTTTTCTGTATGTTATGCGTTTTTCTTGTGCAAGATTTAACAACCGTTCAAAATATGTATGTACATTTTCCACTTTTCCATTATTTTATTACTGTCTGTTAGTGTTTCATTGTTCTTTACCATTACAAGCTTGTTTATTCTTCTTAAAATTTCGCCATATTCGCTAGGATAGTTTCTGATTGGCCATTTTCTTTCCAAATTCTTCTCGTGATTATTTCATGGCTAGCTTTGCAATAAAAGTGAATATATCATGTGTAACATTCAAGTAACGAGAAAGAAAAATATATCAAATCGAAAAAATTTTAAGACATAAGAATCTCCCTGCACAATATTTAACGAGTAAAAGCTAGAAAGGACAGGGAAATAATAAAAGTACAAGGCAAAAATGCGTTCGATTTCTTATATTAGCTACAAAATATTTCAACCGTACTATTAAATGAGCGTCATCGCTTTTATCCTTGCGTCTGCATTAATTTGAAAAGTAATCCCTTACAGTGTACGTAGGAGATATTACATTGCAAAGTAAAGACTCAGTGGTCGAAGTTGATAGCGTTACCTACAATAAAAATCGTTCGTAGTCAAAGTAAAGAAACTTTCAAGTACCATGGAGTATTTATCCCTTCAAGAAACATTGAAGCATTATTCTTTTCTTAATTCGCAAAAGTAGAGAAGCCTTAAAAGTAAAATATAAAAATCGTTACTGCTCTTTTGCTATTCCATTAAATTATCTCTGTTCCGTATAGAATAACTTAAAAATTATAGAGCTAGAGCGCTAAACGCAATATTATATTCAAATTTAAAGTGTTAAACTATTAGTAGAACAGTTAATCGCCATAATCGTACTACTCTAAGACGTATTCATTATTTGTCTTAAATCAGTCTCAGCCATAGTTTATTTGCTAATTTAATTTGCGAGTTGTAAATCTTGTTGATTAAGCTCTAATGGGATTCCTAATTGCCAGCATGCTAGAGAGCAATGTGAGAAATTCGTTTATCCAAACGTCTGAGTCACAAATTTAATAAGTAGGAGAATGTAAGAAAATTGGCTAGCTTAAATATATACGTGTATGTATGCGCAGTTCAATGATTAAACTTATTTCGTATTATACGTATGTTGCCAATTTGACATTACGTATAAATTAAATCCTTGTAGAAATCAGTATTTGGAAAGAAAATAACTTATATGTTAACATTTTTTATTAAAAAGTATCGGCGTCAACTGAAACCATGAATTAGAGAGGCAAAAAGTTGTAAAGATCTAAATGTTGTTTTTTTTTTATTTGTAGTACTAACATTTTGAGTGGTTTTGTACTCTTCAGAAGGAGGCACTATCAAAAAACAGTTACAGTCAAAACAGGAATTCAAGGTACAAAAATGAACTTACATATATGAAAATTCTTAAGTATTAATTGCATCCGAAATATGCAACACACAAGACGTATCAAATTTGTACAATTGTACGTCTGCAACAACAGAAAGTACTACTACAACTAATATTAAGATTTATAAATATTAACTAAATATATTTTAAAAGTTATCCATTAGGAAAAAAGGCTTATCGAAAATGAAGAAAAAAGGATAAGATTTCAGATTATGAAAGGAATGATATGCCTGCTACCATAGAGAAATTCAATACGTGATAAATAAATTTGCACAGTGTAAGGTTTTACAACGGAAATGTTGAGAAAATATAGAAATTTTAGGTTTTCGAAAGTTATTTAGATGAAATTGAGGGTCGAGAAACTCAGGAATGTCTTTAAAATACACTTTCGGTAAAGGAAATTTTAGAGTGGGTTATAGAAATTTAAACGAAAACTAACAACTAACCTGGATGGTCATTTAATGCCATCGCGTTGGCTATATTGGCTATATTGACAAACAGAAACTATTTACTGTTGATGTAGCACGATTGACGCAACTGTAGTTGAGATTCTATGCTCTTCGATAACACTCTTCCCCACATATAACCCTACAACGTGAAGCTTTACCGCGAATTTTGATGAAGACTGACCGAACGATTATTACTTGATGAAATTACTTCTTTTTTATAACTAAACTTATAATTAAACCTATTGTAGAATGATATTACATTAATTTAGAAGCTGAGGAAAAGAGAAAATAAAACACAAAAGAAGTATTTGTCCGTTTTCACCCCTACCGTCGTTGGCTGGACTTATATTATCCACGCTTCAATAACCTTTTAAACGTTAGTTGTAACATTAATAGATTCAATTTAAATTTTCGATGTCCTTCTTATAATTGATAAAATCAGGACGCTTACTACATATAACATATTTCTAAAAGGCAACGTTTGAGATAGTTTTGTTTAACGTCAAGAATTTTAACTTCGACAAAATCAAAAGAATGACCATATTGCAAGAAGTGAGTGTTTAAGGCAATGGAATGTAAGCTGTTACGGACATCAGGGTCACGCGAGGTATTGCTGTTAGGTCTGGGACAGAAATGAGACAAAGATGGATAATTGTTTTTTCTCACAAGTTCATAGAGTAGTTGAAAATCCTTGTCGCGGTAACTAGGATCTGAAATATGTAAAATACGGTGTTTTAGTGCCTCGATTATATTGATTCAAAGTTAAGGTAGCGACCTAAGCTACTTGCTTTGCAATTCCAATCTAGTTTGATGCAGTTGTCCACATCTCTAATAACTTTAGTGTCTAGAGAAGGAATCCTTTATTCAGTTTCTATTTCTACAATAAATTTCAGCTTGTTGTTAATGCTGTCACGGGATAAAACAACCTAAAGGTCGCCCACAGAGTTCCTTCTCCTTGTCTCACTTGTGAAAATTTTTTTTACTAAAATTTGTAACGATTATTATAGACAGCTGCTGCCGATTTTTCCTAAGTGACTTGTTTCATACATTATTTGTTAATGTATGAGTACCTAACATTTGCTATAGTAATGTGATTACGACCTATCTATAAATGGTAGCTATTAAGGCCTAGACATACTGGTTTGATACACAAATGTGTACACAATTTAAGGCAACTAGGACGCAAAAACTACGTTACTTTGTGGTGAGTCCCAAGTCACAAAAGCTAGATTTAAGCTGACTAAAGAATTAGCGAACATGCCTTTTACTGGCCCTGACCTGTTCTGTGGACTCCAAAAAAACCGCATAAAACACGCAATAAGGAGATGGGAAGGGATCTAACTATTAAATTCATCAACGACATTCCAACTATTATATCTTTTGGAATTCGGCGGGGAAACTACGGTCGCCAGAAGTTCGGTACAGTTGAAGTTTGGCTAACAAAATGTCCGCGGCATTTGTTCAAAGCTTTATAAATATTTTTTCCATCAGTGCCTCAGTTGATTTTGATGTTGTTTTACTCACCGAGACATGGCTACGTTCAAATATCCCCGACTCTGAAATGTTGATTCTTCTTTTAATGTATACAGGAAGGATAGGGATTTTACCACTGTTAATCATACTACTGGCAGAGGAACTGCTATTTCTAATAGTTTTGTATTTGTCCGGTATAATGTTGATCATATAGCTAATTTAATTCCTTCGATCGATCTACTTCTATGCAAATGTTACCTTGATGTAATGACTTTGGTTATTGTTAATATTTACATACGTCCTTATGTTACATGCGATGATTATGAAATATTTCTTGAGTCCTTACGTCTAGAACTTCTTAACAAACAATTATTGATATGTGGTGACTTCAATTGTCCAAATTTCAATTCTTCTAGTAGTACTGATCGGAAAACATCTGTACTTACTACTATATTACGCTAAGTGGAAAAGAACCAGGTCGCCTACCTATAGAAGAGAGTTTTCACGTTTAAGATCCTTAATCAAAACAACCTACAAAGAATACCACAAAAGGATTGAGAATGATATTGCTAGTGATCCAAAATTGTTTTGGAAATTTATAAACACTAAACGAACCTCCTCCAGAATTCCCGGGTATATGAAGTTGAACAATACAATACAATTGACCAACGTTTTGATAATGTGCAGACCTTTGCAAACGTATTCTCCAATGGATATACAACTTATCCAATAACACCAGTAAAGGCAGTTTAGATTTCAACAGCTGTTCTTTCAATATCGGGGACTTTTCAGTCTACGTTGTCTTGCATGCTTTAAACAAACTCAAAGCAACTTTAGTTTCTGGACATGATGCGATTCTAAGCTTTCTCATGTATGATTGTGCTCCGGTGTTATGCGAACCTCTTTGCTTTATTTTCAATTTGGCCATTCGCACATCTACTTTTCCATCTTATTGGTGAATTAGCAGGATAACACCAGTTTTCAAAAAAGGCGATAAGGGAGGTAGTCTTAGCTACAGACCAGTTAGTATTCGCTCAAGTTTTTGAGCAATATAAATGATCTTCTACTTTCATTGGATTGTAATACTCTTGCTTACGCTGACGATCTAAAAATTTATAGTACTATTAGCTCTTTCACTGATTCTTTAAGTTTACAGAGAAATATTGGAGTCATTAATGATTGGTGTTGTATTAACAATATTCGTTTAAACATTAATAAATGTGTAGTACTTACTTTTACCCGGTCATCCGACCCGCAAATATTTCATTATAACGTCTATAGTACTTCCATCCCAAGAGTTGACGTTTTTATCGATCTTGGAATTTATTTGATTCCCAGCTCTCGTTTTCTCCGCATATTGGTGCTATGACCTCTGCTGCATCTAGATCGCCCGGATTTTTGTTCAGAACCTGCAAGAATTTTCATAACAATTGCGCATTGAAGTTGTCTACTAATCAGTCGTCCGCTCGAAACTGGAATATGCGTCAATTGTTTGGTACTGGTACCCATATTATCACTACCACCAATTATCAATTGAGCGAGTAAAGAAGAGATTTCTTAAATATCTTTCGTATAAGTCATGATTTTGACTCGCTGAGATGTGGAGCGCGAAATTTCTTATTAAATTAGTAAACCAACATATTGATTCCCCGCCTTTACTATCTCAGGTTTATTTTATCATACCCCATCACAATCATAGATCTGCAGACACGTTTTTTACCCCTACGGCACGTACTAATATATTATTGAAAGCACCACTAACGCATAACGCCTTGAGTCTACTGAACTGAAGGAAAAAGGTTTATTTGCTTAATGCCTTTATGTGGGGCAGTTTGTCACATAGATCTATTTAGGTCGCAGTGGCTAATAGCATATGTGTCCCGATTATAACAATAATAATAATAGTAATCTATAAATGGTAAATCAAAATCAAACGAAACTTTAATGTGGTGTAATAAAGCACTCACTACGGTTTTATTAATAGACATATTGATAGGGCCGCCCATAGGGCGACCAACTTTTTCAGAAAAAATTCCTAAACCAAAACAAAGTTGAATAAACATTTTTTATTTTGCTTCTTGTTATTCGTAAATTCATGTTTGCATTTATGCTGATCTCTCGATATTTACCTCGTAACCTTATGATCTCATTTACTTCTTTAGCGCATTTATAATTATTAACTGCAAAACACTAATTCCTAATTTCTTATGAATACTCTTGATCTTTCATTGATTATGTCCTTAATTTTTCAATAGATCTATAAAAAAAGCAGTTGCTGCTTTTGGCTTCTTGTTATGTTAAGAGGGTAGCCTGAAAAGTTTCCAATCTAACATGGCACCAAGTATTTTTTGTCAAATTCAATTTTATTTCTTAGCTGCCGTCTCTTTAATCCATCCAAATGGTACTTGACATCCTGGTTTTATTATACCCTACATAGGAAAAAATCGGGATTACCGACATTGCCTTGTATTTATAGCTTATTATTATTAACACAACTATATGACTATCTCAAAAAGTGATCACCATCACTTTCCCAGCCAATTCCCCTCTTTCAGAGCTGATTTACCTTTCGCAGTCCACTGTTTCGACTGCGCCTTGGCTCCAGGAGCGTACTGGTGTATCCAAGTTATAGTTATTAATCGATTTATTCTGCTCTAACTGCTTCAACAGGGCTTCGAAAATGCGTTTTAATCCTGAGTGAGCAGGTACGGCACCCAATGCGCGGTTACTTTCTTTATGCCAAAATCTTCAATCAATATATGACAAACACGTTCTCTTGAGATACCTACAGCCTCAGCTATTTCTGTAAGTTCTGTAATTCGACGGTTATCTAGCATTATTTGGTGAATTTTTCCGAGTAGTTATTGCAGTTTTTGGGCGCCTCGAACATTGATTGCTGATCAAACTAGTACCACGATGTTTAAATTCCGTTGTCCAAAATTTTACTGTGGCAAATGATGATACGGAGTCTAAGTAAATAATGATCATCTCGCTTTTGATTTACGTAGCCGTATTTTTTTTCAAAGGTAAAAATTTAATGACGAAAATCGAACATTCGATTTTTTCCATTTTTGCAGAAATGTTAACGTTCACTGACGCAAAACAACAACTGAACGTCTAACGTGGTTCATCGTATGTGCGATCTTCATAATAAGGCTTGAACATTTTCAGACTAGCCTCGTACATCTAAAGCCTAAAATTATTATCCCTTGTTTTCCATCATAGAGTCTAACTAAGCTAATATGCGCCTTCAAGCAGCACTTTTCAGTGTATACATTCCAATTAAGAAGTTTAGCGCGCTAGATTCAAGCAGTAAAGTGCGTATTGAACTTCTCTGAGAATTAGTTAACCTATGACGTAATCTAAAGCCATTGCAAAACTAAAGACGATAGCTACTCATTTACATCAACACCCAAAAATAAGTAACGATACAAATATATTCATGTATTCTTACAACATACATAAAATTTTAACATTTATCAAGTATATATTACATAAAATGTAGGTATTTTTTAAATTATAAATCCTCATCAAATTCCAACCGATTTGTTTCAGAAGACGAATCAAATTCTTCATCTTCTTTTGTTAGCTGGTCCCTGTCGATGTTTTTCTTTTCGACTTTTTAATATGTTTGCACTCTATTTGCCATAAATCTGGAGTAATTTTAGCTTGTCTAACCAATGCTTCTACATAGCAACTTCCATCTATATTTCGTGAAACTACTTTTCTTTTGACTACGTTCCAAACCGATTCAATCAGGTTAAGATCACAGTGATATGGTGGTAACCTCAACACTGCCATATCTGCTGCATAAGTATTGATTGCATAGTCAGGTTGTGGTTTGTTTCGTTTTATTATTTAGCCAGGATATAATATCTGACTTCTTAGATAAAGAGGTAGGAGCTCTATTAATTTGGCATTTGGTAGGGTGTACTATTGTCCATAATAATAACGGAATTTTTTGATACATTAGGTATCAGCTACGTTTTAAACCATTTTGAAAAATCTTCATAATTCATTTCATGGTAACCTCCACTCTTCGTTTTAGTTTTAAATAAAAGCAACGCACCATTAATAAAACTCATTTCAACTTCATTTGGACACAGTGTAATTCTTATGCACACCCTCGTCAAGTTACACTATTTGCGTTTTATTTTTACCGACGCTATCATTATGGTTAATAAATCGCAATTAGGATACTCCCGAAGCCACTATATCGTACCGCTCCATTAGATGTTTCCTATTTGATTCACATTTCTTAAATTTGTAGCCCATAGCAATGAGAATCTTACGCATTGTCTCTTTGCAACCTTTAACGACGGTCTTACATATGTAAAACACTTAATGTAGGTACAGTCTTACTAGCTGCACATATAAACCGTATTTTATTTCGAAGTTCGCACCCCAAATTCATATGTGTAGATATAAATGTTAAGCATGTGCGAGTATTAACAAATAAATTACTTGTCTGCATCATCTAATATTCCCTTCCATACTACTTTTCTTTTCATTGGCAGTGTAATTGTGGCAAATGTTGAAGGTTGGGCTTTCGACATGCAGAATTTTTTTTAATTTGTAATATCGTTCTTTTGGATTTCCCTGTCATTTTCAAGTAACCTGCTCTACAGGAAAAGCGTATTGGCCTGTTTATTTTCTTTCTCGCAGAACTCAATAATGGTTTCCAAAATAGCTGCAGCATCGTCTTTCAAACACTTGCCTCGCCATTATAGAATCTACATTTAGAAATTAGTTCGCATATTTTCCGACCGCCAAGTTTAGTTGGTCGTACTGTAGACTAGTTGAATATTCATCCATTGTGAACTTTGTGTTTACAAACAAACGTATTTGAAACTATCGCGGGAATAATAACGTAGGCTTCCAGGGCTAGAGTCAGTTGATTTTCACCTCTGGCAGGGTTCACATGCTGAGTTACCGTAATCAACTGCTTCCCGCTCAGTTAGTTTCGCCTCTAGCATAGTCTACACGCTGAGTTGCCGTGCTAAACCTCATATGATTATGGGCGAAACGACGAGTTTTCGTTTAACTACGACGTGGTCTGAACCCGGAACACGTTTAGTTTTAACTTTTTATCGCGGGAATATTTAAACAATAATTTATAAATCATATTAATTAAATTGATATTAATTTACTACTGTTATTAAGCACAAGATACAATAAACATATTTTATCCTTCTATTTGATGCAACTCAGAGATTAATTTATCCGAAATACTTAATTAATTGTATCTTGTATAGAATAGAATAAAACTTCTTTACCCATGTAATATCGCTAAATTGTGTTAATAATACAAACGTGACAGGTATAAAAGGCAATAAACAAATAAATATGGGCAATACCTACATGCCTTATTGAAATCTACATATCGTATTGAAAAGAAAATATTAGCTTTCGTGCTTGCAGATCACAAAAGAGCCTTTGATCTCTTCCGAATCACGTTCTACAATGCGCAAGCGGATAGAAGTTTTAATTTCCTGCTTTCACGCTCACGTCTTGACGTTTTGTCTTCCCCCTAAATCTGACGAAATAAACATTCAATCCTTAGACGTCTACAAGGGATAAATTCTCACTTAACAACGAGCTTTTTTTTCAAATCAAAGAAAGATTTGTTTGTTTACATACGAGTTGGCAGGTGAAGTTAGGAAAATTGAATTTTCATAATTTTCAATGAAAAAATATTTGCAATAACCCCAACGCTTTTTTGATGCGTTTACAGATTTTTGTAGTTTTTATATAATATAATACTAGGTAGTACAATCATTTTTTTTGAATTGTTCATTGATAAATTCAGAATACTTTTCAATAACTTTGTAAAATTAGCATTAGCAGAGAAACAATGTTATAATTAAAATAATAATTAATTAATTTTGAATATGTTAACATGTTTCATAAATTGTAAAACGAAACAAATAATAATTATCATTACGATACTTTTTCTCTGAAACAAAAAAAAAAATAATCATATGTAAATTGCACAGAAACATATATGAAAAAGAACTAAGGGTTACTTAACTTGGCAGCAGTCTATTCGAGGACGTTTTTTATATAAACATAATTATATTACCATTGTTTGGTAGAGTCAGTAGTCCGTTGCGGGATACAAGCTTGGGTTTCCACATCTGCAATGCACATAAAACAGATTCAAGATATGCAAGAGGATTTTTAAAAATGTATATGGGCTTACAAAGAAAATAATTTATGGCCAGTAAGATTTATTTATGTGTACACTAATACTAAATTAATATTTTGCGAGTGAATTTAAAACTTTCATAACTCTTAATTATGAAGCTAGTAACAGGTCAGCGGTATCTATGGTTATGCCCTTTGTTCCCACTAAACAAAAGTGTACCTCATTGGGTTCACTTATACACATTGAATAGTTTCAATGTGTTGCCACCTAATCTCACAATGATTACAAAAATTTGCCAATAAAAAAGAAACCTGAGATTCAAGCTTGTTCATTATAATACAGACGCCATCTGGTTCTGAATTATGTCTAATCTACTACTTTTAACCCTTTCGCCCACTTTGTCCTGTACACAGGACACCAACTCATTTAATTAAATTTCGCCGAACTTATATGCAATGCTATTGGTAAAAGACAAATCTTGAAGCTATCCATTGTAATATAGTTCATTCTGACTCAGGTGTTCGACTAATATAGACGCGTTCTCGTAGCACTGTTTTGTAACCGTAGAAGACGCGGTTATACCTCAAAGAGCAATAATTTTCTTTTTGTGGAAAGAAGGTGTGAAAACTTCAGAAATTATTCAACGTCTGCAAGGAGTGTTTGGTGAGTCTACAGAATCTAAAAGTAGTGTATATCGGTGGATCGATCGTTTTAAAATTGATAGAACATCATTAGAAGAGGATCCACGCAGTGGTCGCCCGAGTACGTCGGTAAACGAAAGAAACATTACTGCCGTGGAGGATCTACCGAATGAGGACAGACGAATGACTATTCGTCAAATTAGTGTACGCCTAGGAATAAGTACACGACACTTGTCAGAAAACGACCTGGAAAGTTGCATAAGCGTCCGTTATTGCAACAGGATAATGCAAGACCCCATACCGCAAGAAAAACAAAGGATGTTTTGAACGATTTACAATGGGAATTGCTTCCGCATTCACTTTACTCCCCAGATCTCGCGCCCAGTGATTTTCATCTGTTCCCAGTTTTGAAAAAACCTTTACGGGGCATTCGATTTGAGTGTTTAACTGACCTAAAACGTGTCATAAATAGTTAGACACGGAGACACCGAAAAAGTTCTTTGAGGACGGCTTAAAAAAATAATTTATCGTTGGAATAAATGTTTTCGGTTAAATGGAGATTATGTAGAAAAACCATATTGTAATACCGATGAAAATTGACACAATAGAAAAATTATAGCTAAATTCTCAGAACTTTGGAAACATCCCTCCTAATAAGGGTTACATACAGATAAACGGCTGTTCAGTGGGACCCTTCTATCTCTGAAATTGTAATGAACGCTATTCTTCGCCATGTTAAGAACACTATTGATTTTGTGTTTCCCTTTTCGAAAAATTTTCAGATTCCCATAAAAAATTGATTGTTCAGTTTTATTCGATATTCCATATTCCTCCATCGACTGTAAGTGCTTAGTCGGTAAGGAATCGATTAGTCTTCCAATAAAATTTACATTAAAAATGGTTTCTTTGTTACAATCGATTAATACAATTAATTCGATTTATTTCAAAACACAAACATGACAAATAACCACAGAATTGTCAGGCGATATTGGCATAACAAGATGAGGTTTGCGGATCGATATTTAAATGTGTAAATCGATTTACTCAAGAATCGTCGCAAAGGTCCTCTGCAATGAATGAAATCTCTGACACGTTTAAAATTGTTCGGTAAAACTGTTTGATGGTAGCACCCGACAATCAGCCGTAGCAAGACGCAACAACGTTTACGACAAATTTGAGAAGGAATAAGTGGTGCAATTTATTATTAAATAGGACTTCATTGAATTCCTTCCCAATATATCCCTTATTATACAGCACATTAATAATTTATGTGTCTACAGCGTCTTGTGAAAAGAGTTTTTCGAAATAAGTTAATCAAAAATTACTTACAATCCACTATGACCAAGGAAAGGCTGAAAATGTAGCGTTTTAACCACAGAAAAAAAGTTGTAAAGGCACTAGATTTTGATAATGTTATTGATAAGTTCAGCAAAATTAAAGCTGGAAAACATGTTTTATAAAATAATTACTATTTAGTTCATTTAATATAGATTCTATCACACTTTATTTTTTTATTCCATTATTATCCTAATCAATACTAAGGGCCAAATATTAGGGGCCGCCCCGTGCCTCCAAAGAAGTTAGTCCGCCACTGAAGTATGTGTTCCGGTGTATCCTAATCGTGTATCTTCAATTTTTTTCTCTGGTGCTGTTAAGTTTTTAAGCATTTAATTATAACTTAATAATTATAATGTCGTGGCTAATCGTCTAGATGCCAAGGTCAAAAAAACAAAAAAATATTTATTTATTTACACATGGATATACAAAATATAAATGGAAATAGGTCAAGATACAAGATATACTTAAGAAATATTCTTTGACATTAGACTAGAATTTACAGTGATACTTTTAACTATTATAGGGAATTTGTTAAAAGTTTGCAACCAATAAACAACAATTGTTTTTGAAAACAGTCGCCCTATGTTGAGGTGATGGTAGATAATCATGTAATTATGAGAGACATTAACAGAGAATTCAGATTAATGTTACAAAACAGACAACATCGTATCTGTAGGCATCATACGAAGAATTTCCTAGACTTGAAGGTATCTACATGATTCACGCCAATTATACGAATTACTCCTTATGCAAGATAAATATGCGTTTAGAAGCGAAGCTAAGACTCCAATGAATTATTGCATAATTGATTCTTGAGTAGAAATCCGAATAGTAAAACTTCTGGCTGAAAAAGTCTGATGACTACAAGACTTTTTTAAATTATGCACTCCGCTTCAACTTTTACTGAGTGTACAATGACAGAGTATTAAAATCTTTACTAGATATGGAGAAGTTATTAATAAAAATCAGGAATAGGGTGGATCCAAATACGGAACCTTGTGGCACCCCGATGTTGGTATGTTAAAGTCCAAATTCACAAACTTCAATGTCCACCTTTTGGATACGGGATGTCAGATACGATTTGAACCACTTCAAAGCTACTCCCCTAGCACCGTATGCGTAAAGCTTATGAAGCAGTATATCATGGTTCATAATATCAAAAGCTTTGGATAAATCAATTAAAATAGCCAGAAAGAGAGCTCCCGCATCCACAGCTCCAGTGACATATCAACAGATGAAACAAGGCAATGTTGGTAGAACGACCAGAGGTATGATGAAAAAAAGATTGAATTTTTTAAAATAATTTTTAATACCTTTTTATTCATAATTGACTCATAAATTTTGAAAAAAGTAGTCAGCTATGGATAGCTCCTTAGACATCTCGTTCAATTACTGGAGTAATGTAAAAACCATTAGACATTTGTTTGGGATACTTATCGATTAATTTAAGGTCGATGTCATCTCCTGAGAAAGCATGATTAGTAAGATTTTCAGCAAGAGCACATAACCGAGATGATGAGCGTTTATCACCAAGCTGCTCTTGGGCATGTGTTGAAAGTATGAAGGTATCGTTGAAATCATGCTGAGCTTAAGCTAAGTTTTTATATAAATTTTCATATTCTCTCATGTCAGGGAACCTACTACTAATGTCTCTACATTCTAATTTTCTACAGATTCTACATTCAAGTTTTAGTATTATACGTATTTACATAACATTTTGTTACAGGGAAACAAATATTTTATATTTAAATGTACCAAGGAACTTACCAGAAGCAATATCTGGACAGTTATATTCATGAGGCCTCACAAACACGAGTTGAAACATTGTACAATAGAAATTGTAACCTATTTTCTTTGATTAACAATTGCAGCAATGCCTCTAAGCTAAAGCTAAAAACGTAACTATATTCACAACTATAAATCTTCCATCCTACCAATAAATATTGGAGTGCCTCAAGGCTCGATCCTGGGTTCAATTCTGTTCAAACTTTTTCTCAACGACATCATGGAGTTTCTCTCTCATTACTTCATAATCAGATATGCAGATGATGATACAACTATTATAGCAGAGACAGATTACGAAATAGAAAACAAAGCAAATGCAATTATGCATCATATATGTGCATTAATGATTCACCTCGCCTAATCCAAGGTGTTAGCATATACATTAACGACGGAACAACTTCATTTAGACTTTTAGGCATTAACATTCAAAAAAACTTGGAAGGGGAACACGTCACTCATTGCTAAGCAAAATAAAATTCTATTCCAATTACGAGGATTAAGAAATATTGTAGATTTTAATACTCTCAAGGTAATATACTACACGGAGGCATAGTCAAGCATATCACACGCAATTACCGTCTAAGAATCGTCAGCTACCCTTCAGGAAATCTTTATTCACTAGATACGAATAGTGTAAAAATTGATTACAGAACTTGATGTTTTCTCCAACATAGAATACTTCCAATGGTGTGTATTTATATACTCGTAATTCCCTATTACGTGCATAAAAACAGAGTTGCATTAACTTTAGAAAATAATAACGAACACGCTTGAATCAACATCGTTTTGGAGTTACGGCTACAAGTCCGGATTGTCTAGGATTAAAAATTTGCACTCATTTTCCAGGTAATCATCAAGATCTAAATTTAATGTTATTTAAACCTAACAGTAAAAATATTTGATTAGAACAATGTTTGTATAATTTCAGGGAGTACTATATTCACAATTTTTATCAATAAATATCATTAGGTTACTTTACTATTTAATGTATTTTAGTTTGACGTTTTCTGCAAATGTTCTCTTTTTGTTTAAGAAATCATTAAAGTTAGAGGAAGATACAGATTAGGATGGCGATAACTTAATATCGATAGCATCATGCATCTTACAAGGCCTAGAATAATATAAACTTATGCAGGATGCTGCTAGATGCAGGAAATTTTCCTAAGCTGGAATTTACATATCCAGTGTTCACTAACTAAAAGAAACTCAATATTTTGCATTTGTTTAACAGATAATATAAGTTAAATACGAGTAATTAGTCTTTTCATACCACCCTATATATTTCAAGCGTAAGCATATACTCTATGCAGAAGACATCGTAGCGACACCTCTCGGGAAGATCTGAGCCAAAGCGCATGTTACTAGCTGGCCTAAAGCGAATGGATTTATAATTGACTTATAGCTGGGCAATTAACACAGCGCTACAACGTTAGTAGTTAGGTATCCCTTTAATAATGCCAGCGTGTTAAATGCTAACTTTCAATGCTTTCTTGGTTCGCGACACTGACACCGTTCCAATTTGCTAGCTATTTAAACCAATTCTGCGAATGGAGCGAACGTAGCACTGCTGCATAATTGCATTAGGAACAGTTTTCACGGAGGCTAAAGTCGAGGGAAAGGATGAAAGGCACGTGGAGCAAGAGGGACGAGGAGAACGAAGGAGTGATGAATTGGGTAAGTATGTGCTTCCCATTTGGTGTTTTCCGCTAGCGAAGCGTGCCCTGGTGGCAGTGGAATTAATTCTGGCGCGTCGGGGGATGTTTTATTGTTTTATTAAAACCGGAGGGAGTAGTTGACATACGTGCCACCATCATAATATTGATTAATGGCACCCGGATCTACCACAATTCAGCGCAAATGAAGATACTACATAATTACGTCTAATAGATCGTCGATGGAGAGTATCCCGCAAATTCGAACGCCGCAGAAAGGAATCGAAATCAAATCAGTTCTTACTGCGTCAATATAATCTGGTGTAAAGTCTTCGATGTTTAATGCCAATTTCTTGACAGTACTTAATTTATATACACTACCGACTTAAATTGTGGGATTATTACGAAATATGAAAGAATGTGCAACATTTTCTGAAGACTAAAGCGTATATTGATCAAAAACATAATTATTTTTGGAAATAAACTTATGAAACAAAATGATATTTAAAAAAAAAGGTTATTATTTTAATTTTGTATTATTGCTTTGCAAATTTTTGGCAAGCGAAGTTCTTGAAAAGTGGAGTATGGTGCCAGGCATCTAATAGTTGCTTCTGAAATTGCGAACGGCGTTCTGCAACTTTTCAGTATAATCTATCCCGTAGCTCTTCGATTGAATTAATGTCGGGTGATTGCGGAGGCCAAATCATCTTTATCAGGATTGTTTCTTCCTTCCGTTTCAAATAAGCCTCGTAGATCTTGTACAAATGTTTGAGGTCGCTTTGCCATGTAAAGGTAAAACAATGTAATGGCAAAATTGGCCATCATATGTTTTCAAACGCTTCAGAACATACGCGCATACATAAGTTTTACCCACACATTACAGATTCATTGTTTTATGACAATCCTTTCACAAGATTCAGAGGTGGCAAAGCAATATATTGTTCAAAATATTCTATCAAAACCCAAACAAATGAATATAAACGCAAAATTTTGCTTCTTTTCCTCTGACAAAACAGATTAATATCCATTATATTGTTTATTTTCCAAACATTTCTTACAAAGCTCTGACAAAACAGCGTAATGTCTGTTACTAATGGACTGTATTAAGAATTGATTTGAATTGAATGAAAAAAAAAAGAACGACACTTGAAAACACGTGATATTTATTTTACTTTTACAATGTGATCTCGTAGTACGTGACCCGTTATATGCCAGAATTACATATCCTTCCTTTTATTGTTAGAATCACTTGAAAAAATAAAATAAAAAAGACGCTAAACAGTAATACCAACACTGGTGGTTCTAAGTAGGCGAGATATTCAAATTTAAAAATACTTGGCATAACGCCTTAACAATGTCCATTACATTATTTTGGCTTTGCAAAATGTTGGTAAGTTATATAACTATAGTGTATGAAAAACATGTTTCCTAGAGGAAAACTAATAACCGAAATTACTACTATTGCCTACTATTTTAATAATTTAATAATAGAACTATGCTGTATCTTCAGATGGGTTCAAAATGCATCTTCTATAAAACAAATTTTAAGGAAAGTTACAAATGCTGTAGGAAAAAATATTTATTTGAAATTCTCTCCAAAGCAGCAAACAGTTCGTGGCATCTCTTCAGTGAAAAAAGATACTATTGTCAGTTATTTGGTGCCAAAAATGCAAGAGAACCGGACACGTTTTTACTTAGATCTACCGAAAAATGGACACGTTTTCGACTTGCTAGAAAAGAATTGCCACTTTTTCTAGTTTCTTTATATTATAGTATATGCCTTTGTTTTTTGTTTCTTGAGTAAAACTCTCCCTAAACTAAAAAAAAGGGTAAAGCACAATACCTCGCTTCTTTTTTTCCTTCTCTGGTTTACAATATCTTTATTGTCTGGAAAACCGGTACAATGCTCAATACGTTTTTTTACTACCTTGTCATAAGGCTAGGCCATTGAGAAACAATTCAATCGCCAAAAGTATGGGAAAACCCAACATATTTCGTCTCTTTGACACTAAAATACAAAATAATGATAGCAAGGACTGTGGCGGAGTATGGCAAACAACACTAAGGATCGACACACTCCGCACCACGGAGGTTGATGGATAAATTTTTGCAAGAAACCACCAAACGCCATCAATCATGCTAAAAGACAACGGTTAATAAATGAAAACAGATATCAGTGTACAAGACGTTATCATTTTGAAATAAAATTATGAGTTGCACTTTAAACTAACGCGCTTTTTGGACGAAAACAATTTTCAAAAATTGTATGATTTCCAAAGGCGTGCAATTGATTGGATTAATCGTAAATTCAAATTAAAAATGCAATGCCGACGAAAATAGCGCACGTTTCAGTGAACGATTTTGTACTAAAAAATGTTGGTATAAATGTAATATAAGTATAAAAAAAATTATTCTCGAGGAAAATGTTATTATTGTTACTTCTTTACTGTAGTAAGTACTTAAATATACAATCTACAATTACACCGTTCGAACAAAAACTTCGCAATAACTTAATGTAGGAGCAATGTATCTCACGAGACTCTATTTCACGAAGTAATAAACATTCTTCAGACGACTTAAATACCGCGTATATCTATAGAAAATTATTAATACCATCTCCTTTCTCGTGCACGGCGAAGAACAAGTGGTGGATGTGTGTTAGAAGCTACGCTAACATTTTCCAGTAAGAATACAAAAAAAATAGAGATGGCTACAGCGTAAACGTAAAATCATGTTGCGGATCAGATATAACGGAGCATGATGTATGGTGAGGATTATGTCCGAGAAATCTAGACAATAAAATAGTCGGAAGATTGGTTTAGAAACTTGGAATAATGGCATGTTGTTGTCTCTCTTCCATGTTCTTCTGATTTATCACTTTAGTAAGATCGACGAGTGACATAAATTTTCTTTGAATTTCATTTTATATTTATCCATTGCGTACGTATAAATACTTATTCGTTTTATCGTTTTCCTTCCTCTAACATACAAGTGAATACCCTGAGATGTCACTCACCGTTCGTATTAATACCTGGCAAATTTGTAGGACTCACTGAGTGTTAAAAAAGCGTAAAACGCCGCGTTTCGGCGGAATCTCATATTTAGGGAGCGAAGGCTTATATATCTCTAAATACGCCTTCCATAAGTCTATCAAACTATCCCAAATGACACTCATTTGTTACTCCTACCACTATCCCCCCACCTTCTTGCGGAGAGTGGATTGAATGCAAAAGTGCAAAATATACGCACAAGTGAACCATGCGAAATACCACTTACCCGTATATACCCCGTAATCCGTAAGTACCTCGAAAAAAATTAAAGTTGATATGCAATAAATCCAAACACTTTTAAATCTCTTGTATACTACAGATTTCATTTTATACGTTCTGAACTGAATTTCTTTAATTCACATAGTCTAATCTTGTAAAGAAATATTATGCGTTTGTTAATGGTTACATATAACTATAATGAGAAAGAATTAACTGGAAGTAATTCATGTGAAATGGAGATACATGATGTAATGAAAGATATAGTTGATACGAGCGTTCGGGGAACTTTGTGGTTGAGACTGACAATTGATTAGAATTTGAAGATATATTTCGTCCATATACTGCGGAGATTACAAATGAATGTGAGCTATCTTCATACTCTGATTTAGATAATTTTGAGGAAGAATATGAAGAAACATATGGACTGGAAGATGGTAATGTAGATCCCGATTGTAAGAGGAAGGTCGTTGAATGTTAGATCGGGCAAACAAATGTGACGATCGTTAGCTTCTGTACAATTCAAATTTAGAAAAGTAAGAAATATTTAGCAATTATATAGGCGGGGAAATACTTAGAAAGACAAATTTGCAGAATCTATGGATCGAAACGTAATTGTTCACGATATAGATATCCGTCATTGGGCATTACAAGGCAAAGGTAAAGTTAATTTACATGATTTTAAAGCATCTGACAACTATATATTGCAGTTTAAATGAAGAAATCGGATAGTGCCTAGCAAGATAACCAAATTTGTAGGACAATCGTATAGACGAGACACCGCAGAATCAGAAATCGTTGACAAAAGGTTTCATAGTATCCGTCATATATAAGAAATCACTTAAAGTTATATAATATATAATATATGCAATGTGTGGTTATTCATTTTTCACGGCACTAATCGGAGGATGTTTCTAAGTAAAGAGATAAGATGTAACAAGCATTCTGTTGATTTAAACCATTTTTTCATTGACGCTTTTATAATTAGATTATTGTAAAGCAACTTACTGTTAGGGTCAAGAAACAAAAAGTTTAGTCTCAGAAAACAGTGTCGTTTTATGATAAACTTCGTTGTGGTCGAATAAGTAGGTGTGCTGTCCCCTTACTTTACAAGAGCCTACGAAGTACTTTACTCCAAAGTCAAGGTCTAAAATATAAGTTATATATAGTTTGATACCATACGCTACGGTTGCCATTTTTTTCGAGGTAGTTAGAGGTGAAGGGGCGGCAAGTATGTGTATAGGCGTAAATGGTATTTTCCTGAGATCATTTGTGCGTGTATTTTGCCCTGTTCCGTTGAACTCCGTGTCCATAAGACAGTGGGAGGACAATAATAGACGTGGCAAAAAAGTCTCATCCGGGCTCATTTGATAGACCTACCTAAAATAGATAAATATATAAAAAAAAGTCAAAGAATCTTTTCTTTTGTAAAACCATAACATTGCGACTTGGGCCCTTGTCATTCTTGCGTATTCAATTCCATAGAAATGGAAAGCGGCGTTTTACAGCACTCGGAGAGTCTTACTGTCTAGTTTCAATCCGATCGGTGAGTGACACGTCAAGGTGTTCCCTTGTTAATGCGTATATTCACTGTACTACATTTCAGTTAAACTGATACTTGCAACAACGATGTAATTGCATTAACAACTATAAATGAGTTTCATGTTCACTTCAAACGCTTCGACATAGTATAGCTTAAAAGCACCGTTTGAATCTGTTTACATCTCCGGTAATATGTTGTATGGCAAAATATCGATAACTGTGATAAAGCGTCGCGCTGCTCTACGTTAAAGGGAAATACAAAACATTGCCTCTGCAATTATTTAGGAGGATTTGAAAAATACATTGAATTAACTAAAGTAACGTGAATTTTTACAGTTTATATCGCAATATAAAGCGTACCATTATATCCAGTATCACACCTAAAATCCCCATTATATAGGAACTTCCTTATTTTATATATAGATAAATTTTGACTTTGCCATTTATTTGTGTTTAAAAAATTATTTGAAATGACTCGCGAATGAACATAACGTTACTTTCTTTAAATGTTAAATTTAAAATTTTTTTAGGAGAGATGAGCCATAATATGGCGAAACGCGCGTCTGTACATAAGGTGATTAAGTGCTAACATGGCTTCGTTATTAGTTCAATAATAATAATAATATTTTATTCATAGAAATATGTCAAAAGTTTACATAAATAAACACGGGTGTCTTAATTATGATAATTACAGGTAAATATGTAATCATGTTTGTTAGCATATGTATAGGTTACTAAATTTAATAGATAAATAGAGCAAAGAGTGAAGACTTTATATGTCTTAAAGGTTTCGCGGCAGGAGCATTTATAAGGAAGAGAGAAGCAGTACTCGTTTTTGGCAAATCAATACACAATTTCATTAATAGTTCTCAGAATTTAAATGTTGTTTAAAAAAGTAAGGCCCAATAATTTAGTTAAAAACAGAGATATTTTCTTCTCGTTCACCTTCAAACCAAAAAGAAAATGTACGTGGAAATCATTTATATGTTCTTCGTCAGTTTTCTCTGCAACATCTCCAATACTTTTCTTATTTTACACAAAACCAAAAAAACACCTACCCAGAGCATTCAGGTGCGTTGATTAGAGAACTAATCCTCTTTTTGTCACCGCTTTCTAGACGGCAGGCTCATGCATCTCTTAGTAGCATATTATGCCAATAGGTGTACCTGGCTTGTCGTTTCGAAGGAAAGTAATATAAGCCGAAAGGAAATCGCGATATGAGGAAGAGAATACGCTCGGAACAACACCGATGACATCAGACAGAAACATTGCTGTAAGTGATTCCTCTAGTACCATGAGTAGCTGTATTAGCAGCATTATTTTGGATAAACAGACTTTTAGTTCTACATCTTCAGCATGTTTGAAAAGTTCATGTGATTTCTTGAAATTACTATTTATGGAGTCAGTGAATTTAAACTTTGTCATTATTCTACTAACCACTGATTGTTGCACCTACAGTAAAAAAATGAATTCAATAAATCGTGTTCGTTAACTTCGTTTCGTCAAAGCAACAAAAAAATAATTACATCAATTCATAAATTTATTACAGTTAATAACAACTACGCACTACACAAAAATAAGATTTATTACTAAAAATGGGGTTCCCGAGAATAGATCAAAATAAATATTGAATTTATTAAAGTATTAAAATTTACAACAAAAAGAAGATTTAAATGATTCATAGCAATAAATTTAAAATATATATGAGTATGAAAATAAACAACAAAATATAGGTGGCTTCGTGAATATGGTGCAGTCTATTGACGAATTGACGAAATGAACAGCGTATTCTCGCTGCCCTGGTAGCGAGGAGGGCTCTCATTCGAGGTTCGCCCGATGGTGCTCCACTATATGCATTTATTAACTCACTTAAAAACCACTATTTGGGCTGTGGTTAACGTCTCTGCGTCATCTTGCACCAATTACAACACGCACAAAATGTCATATGGAAAATGTTAATACTTTTCGAGTCACGAACTTGTCTAATTCTTATACATAAAATGTTAAGAAAATATGCAATATACAAGAGTGAAATAAAAAGTAATACATAGAATAAACACACTCAATAGATTAAATAAATGAAACCAATTCTGCTGTGTATAAATCAATAAATATTAATTAAAATAACGTTTTAAAACGAGCGTGCCATTACATAATATAAAAAATATATAATGTTCAGATTAACTGCTATACATATATTTTGTGCATCCTATTACCCCATTATTCTTTTATATTATCTTACATTATCGTATTTAGTTGATTTTGCCTTATAAACTAACCCTTCCTTTCCTTATTGGTAAGTTTCAATGTAAAGAAATTAATTCTAAACATTGCCAACAGCTTTAAAGCTATATGAGAAGCGCGAAAGCATTTATCAATTTTCTACCGCCGTTAATCCAAACGGTAAGTTTAGTCGCCTATACGTACATAAATAAAATACTGCAAGCTCTCGCTAATACAAACTCTAACAATAGAAGTAGAGATCAACTGACGTCCCGGAGTCGTATCGCTTGTATAACATCTGCTCCCATCAAATTTTCAATTTTCCACCGACCACCTAATGCGAAAAATCTCAATACCCTCCGCTAAATAAATATTTCGACTAGAAGGCAGTATGATCGGGTTAAGGGAGACAAATTAAATTGAATTCATTTTAATATCTCGGTTAAGAACGGATGGAGGGTGCTTTGACGAGATCCGGATCAGGAATCCGTTAGAATCCGAGTATTACAATGATGTTCGTTCGACTGAAGAAAGAAAGAGACGATGGTATACTAAAGGATATCTTGCTCTCTGTTAACATTTCATCTCGTCGTCCGCTTTCATTCGTACGCCTCTGATGCTTTCTTTCGATTTTGCGTAAAGGAAGGACAAAGAAGAATTAAGAAAGAGATAGCAGGATAGTCGAGTAATTATTGATGTAGGAAGACAATGCCTGTGGTACTATTGTGAATGATGTACATAATATTTTCTTTTGCGTTCTTCATTACTTTTAATTGTCTCGCCCAATTTTCCTCTTTTTCTCTGGTATTAAGTCGGCACGATTCACAAATTAGAGATATCCCTTGAATATTAAGTAAAGTTCGAAAAATAGAAGTAAAAATTGCCGTTTAGTTAAATGGTAAGACTTGTACAGTGAAGTGCGGAAATTTTTGCAACACCAAAATTTTGTTGAATTCTTATATAGAATAGATGATAACGTGATCATGACGTAGCACGCGAAATATATACACTCACTGGCACAATTAACCGCTCACTAGTTCCTTGTTGTAAAAATACTCGTATTATAGTTTTTATGTATGAGTTGATGAGTATGCCATGCTTTTATGTTGACATTTAATCATAAACAGCACTGTGCTTCGAAATCGTTTTACCACTTCAGTTGAAGTGGTAATGGAGTTGTAAACATGTTTAGAACATGAGATGTATACACACATGTATTAACTTTTTAATTTCTTATTCACACAAACATATGAAACATTTTTGTCCCAATTTTATTTCCATCTTCATCTTACAGTTTGGTCTGAGGATAAGACTTTGTCAAAATCAATAGCCATCTTTAAAATAAATCAGTTACTATTGCGAATACACACCAACCTAAATAATTTCATCAATTTGATCCTGTTTATGTTTTCCGTTCTGAAATAAATACACAATTCCTTTGCTTAACTCTTCGACTGCCTTGGAAAGATTCAAACCTTTTTACAAAAATATGTACAGACACTGAAAATCATCTGTATTTTTCATATAAAATAACTTTTGCCTCGGCACCTTCTTTTAAAAATGTTCATCTTCAACATCTATAACTTCACAATTTTTGTATTATTGTTGTTTTTGTTAATTATTGTTACTGCGCTTGGAACGGGCAGCGTTATTAAAAGTTCAAGTAAACTTTTGAGAAACTAATATTCAAAAATAGATAAAAAATACGAGGCAATCAGGAGATAAGCATTAAAGGTAACATGACAAACAATAAATAAATAAAGAAAAAAAAAACAAAAGACTTGCTAACACTCCTAAAAAAGGATAATAATATACAGATTGATATAGATTATTAAAAAATAGCTACACTCCATAAGACCTAATATCCTAATCCGATGTCAACATGAGATAGGATACAGGAAAGAAGAATATGTCGCCACTACTTTACATAAAGCTTCGAATTGCGTGTGTCTCGTTTTTTAATATATTCCGAAGAAAAATCTTTAAAAAAGAGTCTGGAGAACTTGAAAGTTCAAAGAATGCGCAAAGAAGCAACGTATTACCTGGATATATATTAGATAACCCAAAAAGAAATCTAAAACAACGTGTAATATTACACCACCAGAAATTCAACACATCAATTTATTACTAACATTAAATATTTTCTAGGATCAAAAACCATTTTTATTTGAAGTACAAAAATGGATATGTTTGCTATATACGAATAGAAATTATCTTGTAAGAACACTAAATCTAATGTAAATATAAACATATTTCGAAACTAACATTTTTAAGTGATCGCTTGTTACTTGTTTCTACATTTTCTCACGGTTTATGTTACTGTTGCACGATGGAAAATGAAAATCAGAGCGTAATTACTAGAAAAATATTTATTTGATTCCAACTCAACGAAATTATTGCCTGTTAGTTACCAAGCAAAGTTTACTTCAATACGACGGACTTCATGTGATGTGTTTGATGTTCAAAACTGATAATAGCACAAGCCACAAATAGAAAGAGTGCGGTCAAGAAGCCTATGCTGAATTTGGATTTACTAATTTGGACATCAAAAACTTGGATACACATTTTTAAAACGCAACCAGAAGCAATTAAAAGTGACAAAAGAGCAGAAGAAGAACGGATAATGAAGTAGTTGCAAAAGGAAAAAACTTGGATTTAGTTTAAATAAAAGTGAAGACCTTGCAAAGAAACAATTACACAAAAAAGAAAACATTTAGAAAACCTAAAGAAAGAAAAAAACGAGTAACATCAACCGAAAATGAAGATCAGCATTCAGCATCCACTGAAAAAATCCCTTGTCCAGCAAGCAATGAAGCTTGCCTTGTTCTTGCAAAGATTGGTGGCATCAACACTGCACCAGCTAAGGGTACCCCCTTAAAATAGCCCAAGACTAAATAGCCCTGACAAAGTAGCCTATTCTAAAATAGCCCAAGACTAAATAGCACCGGGTACCCTTCTCCGATCACATCAGTAAGCGCCAAAAAATTTTATTTTTTAATTGAAAAGATTTACTGGAAAACGTATTTGAAAAATTGTATATCGGCGAATACTTTTCCTGCTTTCGTACAGGTACATGATGTTATAGGAATATTTCAATAATTAATTGAAAACTGCCCAAACGGACTAGATTTTATTATTGATTATTGGAAAGATACCTATATTCGACGAATAAGACGCAATCGCCGAGTACAACCACGATTTACAATGCATATATGAAACGTTGAGGACATTGAGGTTGATTTTCTGACAAATAATTCGGTAGAAAGGTGGCATATGATATTCCAGCAAAGTGTAGTTTGATATCAGCCATCCGTATACAAACTTATCGATCATTTCCGCAAACAACAGTTTTATACACACACGCAAATTTTCATTATTGACATAAAGTTCCGCCAAATTCAGTTCTTGCATTTTCCACACTAAGCACTATCAGTAAATGAAACAAATAGCCAACAATTTCTGCGTTATCAAAAACTTGTAGCACAGCATTTTGAATTGCTTTCTGGTTATCACTGACACACCTGTTGGATGTAAAGTTTCCTTCAATTGTAACAGCTCTTAAAATACGCGAACATATGTTGTTTCACTTTTATTTCTTGGCAATACATATATCAGAGCACGATCAGAGCACCTCCACGATGTATGTTCATCCCGGTTTTCCCTTGCCTTGCGATATCGATAACCATCTTTCACCACAGATCTTTTCCTTTTCACGTTTAGATTTTCAAAATTTTTCTATTCAGAATTTACGGGTAACAACACTTGAACAGCTTCACCACTTAATAGTACAATTTGAATAAATTAAGAATAAATAATTTTACTGGCATTATATATTCATTTCAAGATTGCCATTAAAGAAAAGTACTTAATCCTTTGTCTCATATATTAGGTTACGCCAGCTAAGACGATGGAAAAGCATTTGTTTGCGATTTATGCAAATAACAGCTCGGAAACAAAATATTTTTGTTTTTGGCAACACTGAGTTTTTACAAGTAAAATCCTTTATTAAATTTTGGAAATAGGGAACCTTAACCACACATCATTCGACACCTATGAAGTAAAATTTTAGCTTTACAATAAATGCAAGTTTACAATTCCATACTTTGTCTGAATAACTCTTCATATATATTGATTGGAGAAAGGAAGAAGTTTTGACGAAAAGAAATTTTCGTGTGGCTGCGTTTAGTGATTACGGCAAGAATACCAACAGTCGCTTCCGACTTAGCTCACATTAATTTAGTGTGACGAAACTGCTCATTGCCAGCATGCATTCAACGCATGTAAATAATAATATCTGCGACTATTACATACTAGTAATAATACACCAATTTGCGTTTACCGTAGATAATTCTGCGTAGAAATTACATTATACAGTGTTTTCGGATAAAAAATACTCGACAAGTGTTGCACAGCATAAAATTTGGCAGAACACATCAGTAAGTGCCTGGAAACAATAATGCTAAAATAGCTTCATTATGGTATTGATTGAATCATTTGCGGCAAACGCAATATAAGGGGAGAAAAAATACACTACCCACGGACATGTTTCCGCCTGCCCGGCGTCATCAGCGTGGTTCCGAGAGTATTTTTAACTCTACCTTGTGTCGCTGTTGTTTCACAGTTAATGTCACAACATTAATTGTAAACGACGAACGAAACAAATGCCTGACATTTAAAAGCCAGCTACATAAACCGGGTGCTGTTCCGCAAGCCATCCCTTGAGCAGTTCTTGGACTGCATACCACGATATGGCGTGCGTAAGAAGCGCTTTGAGAAATTGCACATGTAAAGATTCCCAGAGTATAAATTTTCTTTGACAACGTTTTCTCTAAATTGCTCAGCAAAGGAATTATCTTCCGTTCATCCACTATAGGTGTGCATAATGACAATAGGTATGCATACTGATAATAATTATTGCCCAACAGGGACCATAGAAATTAAAAAATATGCGAGTAAAAACAGTAACAATGTAATAAGGTAAAAAGAAAGCAAATAAAATTAAAGCCATGCAAAATTAGGCAAACAATTAGGAACTTAAAACAAAAACTCTAAAATGAAAAGGAAATTAAAATCAGGGGAATGGGTCCTCAAACATATTGTCGGTATTTTGTATCATATGAGTGATTGGAGCTTTGCACAGTACCACGGGACTTCGTTGCGACAGACATAGCATACCAAGGTACGGTGGAATTAAATTGACAAAGGAGAGAAACGGTGTCGATGTAATTATTGATTGACTTGTGCAGAAAATGTGTAGCCAGCAGATTTACATAATCAGCATCACCTCCAGGAAGAGCACCATCGAATTTAAAAGAGAAATACTAGATAGTTTAGGAATTGTTTTTGTGCTTCTTCAAACAGGACCTATAGATGCTGGCAATACCAAATTAAAACTGCATATTCCAGTTTTGTACGAACAAGCCAGAAATGCGGTTGTGGAGCCTACAGGATACAGTAAGACATTCTAACAGTAGATAATGCGGTCAACAAATCATTCCGTTGATGGGAATTTACATATGTTAAAATGATTAATTATTTGGAATAGTCTGTATACTTAATCAAAGCATAAATATACTGCAATGAAAAGAAGGAAAACTAACCTGAAATTGAGACGTATAACATAAACTCCAAATTTACACGACACATACTCAAACCCGTGTACTGTTAAATTACCAAACTTGATTTTCACTTCGTATTTAAGATAGCATTAAACAGTTATAAAAGAACACTTAGCCAAATACGTGTTACCTGAACCGATATTTGGACTATACCATAGGATTAAACTGAGAAATTATTTAGCATCCCCTCATTTCCCTTTTTCCCAATAGCGATTGTTTGGTCACAGCAAAATTTAAAAAAAAGCAATTTTTAAATTCCAATTTAATTTTCTTATTCTAAAAATAAGAGAATGCATGCCATGCAAAGACGAAATTAAAAAATTGACTCTATGGTCTTAGTCCTTTGGCATTATAGACAACTCTTAAATATTAACATTTACTACGACTACTACTTACGAACTAGACGATAAATGATATTGAATTTGTGAAATTATGGCAGAGATACAATTGATGTACTGCAGGAAATTAATACATTAGTCAGGTTATTTGGTCTTTTCCCGCGATCATCGTTAAAGGAGATGTCATCAGACATCAGACTTCATCAATACTAAATCCACGTTTCGATAACTAAACTATCATCTCCGGCAATAACGTTGCACTACCAAACAAAGCGCAAACAAGCTAATACTATTTTGTGTATCATCTATATACAGTTACTAGCATAATTTTTGCTACAATTGGAGAAGACATTAATTCCTATTTAATACCAATTGCACATCGTAAAATACCCTTACTTCTACAACGCTGCGTATAGACTTTTACAGCGAAGAACATATTAGAAAAGAATCAGAATATGTCGACATAGATTACAGCTGTATAATATAAAATATGGAAATCTAAGCATCGCTTCTGGACGTTAACTTTCCGACGCAGATGTTTGACTTTAACTGCCACATGAAAAGTCCTAGGAGAATACATTACACGGCTAGAATGAAAACAATTTATTATAATCGCATCGTGACATTGAAAAACAACGCAAGCTGTATTCTTTAGAAACTTTTATGGTTAAATTTCAGTATATCCGAACCAAAAATTAGTATTGAGAAACAGTGGAGTATAATAAAAAGCTTATACCATATAATTAAGTGATGCTCTGCTTTTTTTACAGAAATAAAGCAGCATGACGGTGGTTAACGATTGGGTGGCGGGCACGCGGCTAGGAGGCTGGATCCAGCGATGCAGGGAGTCTCGAAAGCTGGTACTTGTTATCGTAGCCATCGCTCTTCTTTTAGATAACATGCTGCTAACGACAGTCGGTAAGTACTTATTTCGATTAAGCTAAATTTCCTAGCTGTTTAGACTATAATTGGCAGGTGTGTTACTTGATAACTATTTTATGAACAACTATGTAAGAAAGTCGTTCTAAATCTACAAAAAACTGAAATTAACTTATTAGTAGACTGCGGGCCGACGACTCCCACTATTGACTATGAATCATCATGAGATACTCGCATACTTATGTGGTCCTTTGTCTGGCCTTCGACGTAAAAACATGTAAATTTGAAGCAATTTGTTTTTCAAAGAAATGCTCAGACAATTTTTTTTATTTTGATAGATCGTTTGATTGCCTAAATGATACCATCAAATTTTTACTACCTTGAATAAATTTTTGAATGGAAGTCATTTAAAGAGCGGGGAACAGAAATGTTATTAATAACAAAAAGCAGAGATAAAAGCTGTTACTCAAAAAATTTAATGACTGTTGTTTCCTTTAAAAGAAAATAAGAAAACATTTTCCGCAGACCTCTAGATACTATCTGAGACAATCACAAATAACACAGATACAATCTTAATGCAATAATCTCAGAAAGCGTTGAGTTTGCGTTTTTCACATGTGCCTTAACGGTGCTTTACACATTCATTCATTCGTTATTTTGGAATTACCAGTGTCCAATGATCGTGTAGTATAGAGAGTGGAACATTAAAGCTTAGTTTCGAACCCAGGGCTGGTCAGTCGGTCTTAGCAGTTATCAAAATGTTTCCACTAACCTCATCTCTTCGTAAAGCCAACATTGTAATCCATGTCGATCAAGTAGACTACCGTAATCGGTTCCGGGTTGAGGATAGACACCGTCCTATTTAAAACATAAGTATTCCAAAAACCGTTTTTGTACACGTTCCACGTTACTAGTTGAGGTAAAGAGGATGCCAGACACGTGATCGAGGTTGGACCAAACTAGTGTAAAAAAGTCCTTTAGGGCCGACATGTCAGTAAAACGCTTACAGGAGGCTATAAGAAAACCTAAAGCGTTGGAAGCGGAGGACAATAATTCAGTAATATGTAATGTAAATGTAAGTTGCAAGTCGAAATAGAAAATATATACAAGAAAATAGAACTTCTATTTCTTGAATACACTATTTAATTAAAAGAGAATGTTCTCTTGATTTTAGAATGTTGGCTTAACCCAAGCGGGTTAACATATTTCATACAAGACATTTTTTTCTCATGTAAATCTTTTATATCCAACTGAGTAGAATATTATCTAAAAACACTTGCTGCATTAAATAAAATGTATAACTTGCTTAATTGAAGCCACTAATTTAATTTGGGATTAAATAAGTTTTTCTTGCAACAAAATATATATTGTTTGCATTAATACATATACGGTATAAGTACATATCTGACCCGGTCTACTAAAAGCGACCTAGCGTGTGAAAATGGGTTTTCGAGTAAACTGCTGATGAAGAGGGGATGGCTCCGATACAGCAAGACAAACAAGGGAAGGAAGAATACAAATAAAGTAATAAACCCTTATACCAAGAGAATAAAGTTATTTTGAGAATATCTATTGTAGTCGAATGAAATTGTTAATATTTTAAATACAAGCTATTCACTTATTTTGGACAAGTAACCGCTTTCTTGAATGTAGTAATTTTTTCAGGGCCGCGATGTTCTGTAGAACATATTCTATTGCGTATATATAAAAGCGTCATTTCCTCCAAGACATCATTACTTGCTTCCAGTAATCCTTTCTCTACGTGTAGGAATGGTATTGTTAGATACTGAATATTGAAACGTGTGTGGATTAGAACACCTAGAGAGGGATAATGTAACCACTTGTCAATACTGTTTATTACAATATTGTTTTGGATACAGTATTCATAAATAATAGAAAGGTTTTTTTCTAAAAAAAATTAATCAACAGCAGCGGAAATACTACAATAGATTTCATCAAATCATCAGCGTAAGTAAAAACTTTGCAATCAAGCAGGCTCAAAAGATCGTTCAAGAATATATTAAATAAAAGTGGAAGAAGGTTGATGTAAAACTATTGCAACCTATATAGGAACATCGATTATTAAGATGTGATCGAAAGAGTTCAGTAGCCTTAGGGAACAAACAAAACGAGGATAATTTCGAAAGTAATACCGCATGATCTCTTGTGTCGATGGCCGTATTCAAACCTGTGTAGATTAGTATGCTGTTTGCAATCAAGTGATTAGCTCATAAATTGCCGGTTAAGTAAATCAACCGCCAATGAATTCGTGTTGATGATCAGACATATGAGCTTGAGCACAACTGCATTATTTTCCATCCAAGGCCTGTGGGCATGTGTTATTGGTATATAATTTACAATCATCTTCTTTATCATACTGATTCCTAAGAACAAGCAAACCCAGTCTGCTATCTTTCAGTTCGGCTACTAGATCATTCAAAGTCTCTTCTACGATATTGCCCTATGAGACCAATCCCTCCAACAACAAGTAACTGTAGCATGAAATATATTACCCGCCCTACAAAATCCAACGATGCGGTCCCTTTGATCACCTTGACTTAACTGGCGATAATTTGGTTGGCAATTCGATCTTTTGGCTTTATAATACACTAATTTGTAATTATAGTTACGGTTAGTCATATAACCAAACTAAACTGATCCAAAATACAGAAAAGAAAGACGAATTTGTGAAGTGGTTTGTTTTTTTTGTCAGATAGTGTATCAACACTATGTCTGGAGTCCTACCAGGATCAAGTGATATTTTTCTCTGGTGAGTCCGATACATTCTCTGCACGCCATTTACAGCGAAGGGGCGATAAAAACACATGATCATATGACACTTTACACACATTGTTTATGCATTTAAAGGCTCCTCTAAGCTTTCAAACTCATATACTCCGTAAGGCGATCACTACACGCAAAACAAAAAAAAAAAGTAAAATCAAACTTCCATTAAATAGCTTCCAAAGTAAATGCATTAAATTATATATCTGAGAAATCCTAATAAATTATAATCCGGCGTTGTATGAAACTATTTACAATAGCATCACTCAAATTCTATTTGCTGTTAAATTACATTACACATACACTGAAGGTATTTTGTACTTCGTGATTATGTAATTATATGCATAGTTTCAAAATCGCGAAGGCAATTACTATTATAAGCTGTATACCGCGTGAGTAACTGATTATTCGAGTGTTTCATTGTTATAATTATAATAGCACAATACGTAATAACTACTACAAAATATTTTATTTACTTGCTATAGCTTCGAAGTAAATTTTAGCTTTTAAAAGTTTATTGCTTTAGTTTTATGAACGTTTTATTAGTAATGCATAAATAGAATACAAACAAAAACACAACTGACGAATAACCAACAAAAAATAGTAAGATCATAAATTATTTATCTTTTCGTAGTCAAGATATAGTAGTATCTAATAAAATTTCGAATACGCTTTTTGCGCAAAATGGCATTCCACGAGAATCCACCTTGGGACCACTTTTCTTCACCTTGTACACATCCACAAATTTATCTATACTTTAACCGTACGATTTTGGCAACTGCTAAGGCTTTTATTATTTCCGATCTTGCCAATGGCAAAAAAATGATATTGAGTTGCCTCCAACAGTCTCTCAATCAACATTAATGGTGCTATTCTACCAATTATCACACATGGACCGCGATCTTATGTTGTTTAATGGCAGTATCACACGGTATGTTCGTGTAGCGTATGCCAATTAAAAAAAAAGTTTTATTCCAATAGAAATTGTTTATCTGTACCTACTGAAAAAATGTTATGTGATGCACTGGTTTTATCACATTTCAATTACTGTGACATAGTATATGATCCTTGTGGTCATAGCTCGACATCTCGAAGAATTCAGAGAATTCAAAACGCTTGCATTCGTTTTATTTATGGTCTAAAAAAATGTCAACATAATTCTCATAAGCTTTCAACTTTAGGATGATTAAATGGAGAATCGTCGCCGGTCTTATCAGTATATCCTTTATTATAACATTTTAATCACCTCCACTCTAGAGTTACGTATCAACATACGTTTGTCTCGTACTACACCACCAACTCGTCATACCGCTCCCTTTGAACGGTCGTTTTCTTACAACATTGCAAGCTCTTATAACGCACTGCTATCGTGCATGTCCACCATGTCTCCAATGTTACCTTCCGCTGATTCTAAAGTTACAGCTGAGAGACCGATACGAACCTATGCCTTGCTTTATATTACTAATATAAGCAACTTTGTATGATACTATACATATTATGCAAACATATGTAATACCTTCCCTACAAAATATAGAACCAAAAATTCTTAATTAAGTCAAAATGTAATTGCTAATTAAGTGTAGTATTACTGTATATAATGTCAAACTTTGGATTACTTTCTGTACCTAACTTGTCTATTTATTTATCTATTAAAAATCATGAAGTAGAAATTAATAAAACGACCAATAAGATCGTTTATTAAAACTTAATAAGCAGTAAAAAATAATGAAATGAACACAAAACTAAAATAAACAAAAATTAATGATATGGTTGACACTGGTGGAGCTTTAACAATTTCTTAATGTCAGGTTCCAATTTCGTTAACATCAATCGCAGATCGGCAAGTTCAGTGATGTGTAGTCTGTTCCCCTGCTTTGACACTAAACTAGCTAATGCACTGAACCTACACTCAGCCATGTAGGACGAAGGAAATGCAATTAAAAACTTCTGCAGTATTGCCCACAATCTAGGGTCGAGAACTGGTATTAATTTCTGATGCCAAAACTCTTGGTGTGCATGTTTGAATTTTAGTTTGAGTTCTTCGTTAGTTGTGACCTCTACGAGTTCCAAATTTGATGATTTTTCAGTATCTGCATTTGCAAAAGGATCTAAAACTCAATATATTTATGTTTAAGATATCTTGGAAACGCTCCGTAAAATCACCATGAAGAACCTCCAAGTGTTGGCAGTAAGTAAGTAAATCTTCCTGTTGTGTGAAGACTGCTGATAATGTGGAAAAGTGTTTGTATTCACCTCTACCTAGATTTCGTTTGAATACAAGTTTTCCCGCAAAAGCAACTATGTAAATCCATATTCTCTCTACACTGTACTGCCGGCATTTTTTTAGATGTAGATTCAGACATTTTGAGACACAAATTAACTTCTCAGCGGATTTTGTCCGCGTATGAACGGTTGAGACAGTTTCTTTACCACACTTACGCGAGCGTGGACGAAAGGACAAAATTTGAAACGCACGCGCTCGTATGCGAACTCATAAATGTAACTGAGTGAACGTACATAAATATTTCCAATCAATCTATTCTAAGCTAAACTAAACCCGTCGCTCCTATTGACTGCCTCAACGCCCATCATTTGCTAGCGCTCCCATGGTAGGCTCCAGCGCCCACTGGGGGTATCATCCCCGTTAGGAATCTATGCTTTACAACATATTCCGTATAGTACATCTATCATCCTTTATAATTTTAAATTTCCTTGCATCTAGTTTTTCAACAATTTTACCTAATCACTAAATATCTCTAGGTTTTTCTTGGTATCTCATATAATAATATACCTTAGTTTTTATTTGATTGTACTTCATTCTTTTATCGAATTCTTGTTTGTCATTTAATTTAAGTTTTATTATTTTTAAATTTAGCCGTAAATTATCACGGAGATATAAGAATTTGTGAGGATGCGTACATATTATAAGCAGGCGTACTTCTAGAGGCTAAAAGGTATAAATTAATATCAGATTGAATTTCAATTGTCTGTTTGATTAACGTTTTTACGATCTGAATGTTTCTGCTAGTCCGTTTGTTTGTTTATGGTGAGGCGATGCTCTTTTGTGTTTAAAATTCCAACTATTAGCAAACTCACAGTATGTACTCGTAAATTGTCTCCCAGAATCAGCAGCAACAACAGCGGGAATTGCATGTCTAAAAAATATATTTTTTAATATGTATATATAATTTCACACCCTACTAGTTTCATATTATTCATTCATCACATTAAGCATTATTGAGTTATTTTGAAAGTTAAAAACAGTCTGTATATAATATATGTCAATTTATTTTTTCCCATTACGCTTTTAAAGTATAATTAGAATTTGTTTCTGTGGTATTAGGTTATAACCTGTGTTGTGAATATACATCAAATCATGGTGTGAGAATGGGAGTTGCAGGAAAGTACATTACGGTGATGGATGTTTGATGCGTTCTTAACGATCTATCCATTACTCCCTACCACTCAGTTCAATATCGCTACAGTACCAGTTCAAAATTTTAGACTTAGTATAAAGCCCTATATTGAAAATACATTGAAGTAATTAAAGCGTATGCAATTTCGATAGTTTTACACCATATTTACAAATTGGGCATAAATTATATTACTATTGCATAATAATGGAATAGAAAAGCTTTATTTTAAATAGAAAACATTAAAGAATCTCAGATGGAGAGAATACTCGCAATGAATTACTCAGAAGCCATCAACCAAAAGAAGTATAGAATGAATAATTACAAAATTAATGAAAATACAATTCAACAAAATTCTACTACGAAAGAAGAATTAAACGGGGCAATTCGAGAGTAATCTGAAAATCTTCAAAACTCAACATGAAGATGGCATTATTTGTCTAATATATTCTGGTAGTATAATTGCTCATGCGTTGAATGATAATTTCAGTAATGTTGAACGATCAGTTATTGTTGTAGGAGAGGCTGTGGGCATGTCCAGAGACCATGTTTGTTTTATATTAATTGAAGATTTAAGTATAAGAAAGCTAACTGCGCGTTGAGTGCTACGCTTGCTCATTCAGGACAAAAAATTAATCCCAATCAACATTTGCAAAGCGCGGTTGAATGTTTTGATGAGACTTGGATATACTAGTACATTCCAGAAGCTAAGGCACAGTCGAAACAGTGGACTGCAAAGGGCGAATTGATTCCGAAAATGATAAAAACTGTTGCATCACCCGGGAAAGTGATGGCAATAGTTTTTCTTTTTGTAATTATTAAATTGTATGTCGACTACTTTTAAAAAAGAAAAACAGTAACGAGGTATACTACGCATCATTACCTGACAAGCTGAAAGCGAAAATTGCGGTAAGACGGCTATATTTGAAGAAAAGTTTTATTTCAACAAGCCCCTTAGCCCCTTAGAAATGCTAAACGCTTTTATGTATCGATAATTTTTACTGGTATTCTTTCATCTAATAGGAAATAATGGGAAACGCAGAAACTCTCAATTTTCAAAACCCAATTTAATCCTCTAAAACCGTTTCTCAGACGAAATAGGACATAGTCACTTAGTTTGTAGATAAAGTCTACAAACTACACAAATTTCATCGAATTCTGGAAATGCGGGTTGGGTACCTCTCCTTGAAAGCTAACATAGTTACAAGTACGCAACTGTTTATGCCTTTACTCCGTTTAAATTCTATTCAATTTAATATTTTTGAAGTAAAACAACAAACAAATACACGCGCGCACTAACGCCATTTAACAGTGCTGATGAATACACGTTCGCCTTCCATTATGAGTTTTACGTATAAATCCCGATTGACGTGGGATTCTACACCTCGAAAATCCATTAATAGGTCTTGGATAATAACTCGAAGCAGCTTACTTTTCGTTCAGTCTTCCAAATATAGACAGCGTTCAAGTTCAAGCTTTTACTAGGTCAGTGAGTTTGGAAGCTCGGCACGGCAGTGAAAAGCAACACGTTTCCCTCGAGACCACCCCGTGCGGGGAGCGGTTCGGATTGCAGAGCGGTAGAAGGTCGGTGTGTATTGGTGCGTAAAGGCACGCTTAAATTTGACGAACGACCCTTTTCCAAAGGGAAAGCGTTCCCAATTTACAATATTTGCTGTACCGTACCCCTCGTATGTGGAATGGAATATAAATTTAAGAAATAAAAAATCGAGTATGTGTGATGTACAATAAGGACTTTTTTATCGGATATAGAATATCAATCTCTTGGAAACATTATTTTTAAAATTATTTTGTTTGTTTGGTAGTGATCAGCCCAACGGGATATACAACAATTAAATCGAAAAATAACAATAAGGAAGTAAATAAAAAAGATACCTATTTATATTTATGCATATACTTGGCTATACTAAATTTAAATTTTTCTTTTTATCTACAGTAAGGTCTTAAAGTACCCTCCTTATTAACTGAAAAACAGAAGCGTTTATCTTTTTCAGGAAAAGAGCACATCGTTCTTATACTTTTAATATCAATTCATAATTATTAACACAACATGGATTCATCACGGCACATCCGAGATCAAAGAACAGTCCAAACAATGGGTTTTTCATAGCCAACCGGCGCCAAAGAAGGTACTTTATCAGCCAAAAAGATCATGGCCACAGTCCTTTAGAATATACGCAGCGTAGTCCACACTGATTGCCTTGAAAGAGTCAAATCTATTAACACATAAAAATAATAAAACTCTCCTAGAGCTATTCCTTTTATAGATTTAATTTTGTACGTGCATTAGCATGGGCACAAAATCATGCTATGCCGGTGTACTTGCTCTGTAAATAAGTCAAAAAGAAGATGGTCTGAGACCTATTATAAAGAGGCAGCTCTCTTAAGGAAATATAGTAATTGGCTGCAAGATACGGTAGAAATACCACCAGAAAGCTCACAGGCAGGGCGACCAATGAGGTCTTTTAGCGACTCTTTAGAGCGCAACAAAAGACGAAAAACCGAAAAGTAATACTTCAAGCGAGTTGACGTTTGCTATTCAGATGGTGTTACGTGTCGAAGAGAAGTGTGATGCATCAACAGTATAATCAAGGAGTTGACCAAATGCCCTACACGAGCTAGGGAATATAGAGAAGCCCATTAGCGAATTTTGTCGGCAGACACAATGCAGCCACTATCGGCGATAGATGCATTATCGCTAGTGATGGAAGTTGGATTTTCACGCAGCCAATAATATCATGAAAGCTACCATAAAAACCTCTATCTATGTTACTCCATTAAAAAAAAAAAGAGGAAAAGAGGAATTGCTATACCGTACAGCATTGTTATCATGTGAATTAAACTTATATTGCGCTCAATTTACAAGACTTGTTGGACCATACAACTACTCGCCATTAGCGAATCTAACTGATATGGTTATTACATTGAAAAACATGTAAAAGCATGTATAAAAGCCCACAACACTGATATAAATTCTTACATATATATATATATATATATATATATATATATATACAGTGTGTCTGTAAAAGTTGGCAACAAATTGGAAACTTTTTTATTATACGTTTCTCAAAAAATTTTATTCTTGATAAAAGTTGCTGCATGAACCCAAACATACGGTAAACATAGCAGATCCACTCTGAGGTTAACAATAACAGTGCTAACAGCGCTTCTTTGGAAACCCCTCAAGAGTAAACTACCCTTATTCTGAAAGATACGCAGAAATTTTATTAGGAAAATTTGTTTGTGATGTAGAGATATAGTCAAATACAAAATTTCGGTCAAGCACGCTCAATTATGATATTTCGTTATTTTTTGGTCCTAATGGTTACTAGATGCAAATTGTTGATTAAATTGCTATATGATAACACTTGTACTAATTGTTTTTAACTGTTTTTCATTTCGATGTTAACATTCTATAAAATATCAATAATAAATATCTAATTATAATAGAAACATTTATTTCCAAAATGCAACATTACACATTAAAGCATGAGAAGGAAAAATGCAGATTCACTTTTTCCTCACTGCACATGTGTTTCCACATATCCACCGTTCCTTTCTAAGCAGGTAATTGTTCTTCGAGAAAATTCTTTTATTACATTTCTAATAACAGCCGGAGTTATACCATTACATGTTTCCCTAATAGTTCTTTCTAAATGATCAACATTTTCAAATGGTCTTTTAAGGTACACTTTTTGCTTCAAGTATCCCCATAAAAAAAAATCTAATGGGGTCAGGTCCGGAGACCTTGGGGGCCAAGCAGCATCCAAAAATCTTCCAATTACTCTTCCATTAAAAATATGCAAGAGAAACTCGCGAACATTTCTCGTACTATGGCATGTTGCTCCATCATGTAGGTACCATATTTGTTGTCTTTCGTTTCTGGGCAGCTCATTAAGAAAACCAACCAATGAAGTGTTTAGAAATTCTAAGTAACGTTGTGCGTTCATAGTTTGGCGAAAGAAGAAAGGTCCAACTAGTCTATTTTTAAAGATGCCACACCATACATTTGTGGTAAAGGAATATTGATCACGAGTTCGGACAGTAAACTGTGGATTAACGTCGTTCCACCAGCGACTATATAATATATATATATATATATATATATATTATATAGTTTTGGCTAAGAATTCTAGGCAAATACCCCATAGTGGCGAATTTTTCCTGCCATTATAATCTCTAAGAGCCAGTTCAAAAGCACAACAAAATTTAACACAACATATTAAACGTTCTTAACATGGCCGGTCGGAAGCAATCGGAATGCTGTGGGTTACTGCACCAGTCACCAATTAGCCAGAAAAAAAGATTGATCTAACTAATGATTAATTGAATTTTTATCTGTAAAGTTTTTTGTTTCGAATGAAGAATGTTGTTTATTTGTCGAACTTAAAAATTATAATTATAGTATTCGCACGCGCTCTCATATGTTCTAAGGGGCGGCTGAAATATTTCGGCAGTGAGAGGGTTTAGAATTACTCAGATTGTTGAAAGATAGAGTTTCATCCACAGATCTTCAGTTTCGTATTCCGTTCCAGGCAATCAAATGCGTATAAAGATCGGAGTGCCTCATATCTCCTAAGAAATGAAATAAAAATGTTGCCGTTTTGCATTGCAATATTTAGTACGTTAAAGATTTCTCCGGTGGATTAAAATACATATATATATTTAGTTAAATACATAGTAGTCGGTAAATATTACTAATGCCTAAAAATGTGAAGTATATTTCCTAATTTCATACTTTTTCGCACACAAATACGAACTAACCTTTTAGGACAAATAAAAAATATAAATGGGCACATAAGGTCATATGGATGTACATATTTACTTAACATTATCCCTTGCACCTATCCGATCTGTGCACAGGTGTTTACATAAGTAAAACGTACACGTGCACTAACGATCGATCTATAGAAGAAGTTCAAAAATAGAAATATACATTTGATAATGTTAAAGAAAAATATAGTGCTTCAACATGGGTAATTTTTGCAAAGATATCACGATTTCAATAATAAGTGATTATTAGTAAAATAACTAAAATAATTCTTAGACACCCTTTCCTAATACAGGAAGCCTGGATTTCGAAAAGACAACATAGATAGCTTTTGTATTTGAGAAGATAGAGAAATAGTTAGATTAACAAAGAAGTGATATTCCGACAGCCTACTAAGAAATATTACTTGCCATGGTCAGCTTGGTTAGAATTAAATAAAAAGAAAAACTAAATCTGCTAATTTATTTTAGTTGCCGTAACTTTTTTAATAATTACGAGATTGAGACGCGGTTTGAACTAATTGTCATTGTAATTTAAATACTTCTATTGGCACTTAATAAAACCAATTCAACTTTCGTAAATTTTTATAAATCTATTATTTTAAATTGGTCTATTAAATTTATTGGACCTTTTAAAAGAAGATTTTTTTCTAACTTCCTCAAATACGAAAGTTATAAATGTTGTCCCTACGAAATCTGGGTTAATATATATATAAAGAACAATGTCAAAACAGTAATCGGGGTAGTTTACGAAAAACTGGATAAAACAAAGGGAAGTAACGACTGACAACGTCTGGTTGGTAGATTGGTATTGTAAACCGATCATTTTAAGTCATTATCCAAACTTTAAACCTTGTCATCCTGTTAAATACAACATAACTTGAATTTTTACCGTAAAACATCGTATACTATATTTCACATCCAATTTACCACGACTTAACTACTTTACGACATTCTGAGAAAGAACAATTGAAGCGATCTATGTAGAAACAACACATATCCATATTTGCCTAAAGTGGGATTGATAAGGATCATACTACGGATTAATAGCACGAAATTCCATTGCTACTTAGCAGGGAACGAGGTGCTTATATGAAAAAACAGTACATGTACTGTTTCAGCCTGCAACGTAACAAGTGGAAACGGGGGTATATTATAACCTCATTTTGTTCTGCTTGTGCAGTAACTTGTTCATGTGATTAAAAGTGTAAAATGGAAATTACTGAAGAACTTTCCAGAATGGGAGACGAATCTTGTAAATTACAAACGAAATCAAATCACATCCGAGTAATGTAATGGGATTCAGCATATACCCACGATACTAAAAAATGGAATGTGTTCAGGTCAAAGAATTTACAAAAGGTGCTTTCAAAAGTAAATTTAAAATAGAAAAGCCCGCAATACTATGTACAGTAGCCTATCCAATGAGTAAAGTTCCGATAAAATCGTCAAAATTGGAATATGTTTCCAAGTGTGCAGGTTTTGTAATAGAAGACTACCTGGAGTTTTATGCTGAAATACTTCGTTGGCCAACTACTTCTTAAATGTCAAACTTGTTTAAAACTAAACGTATTCCGGGTTTGAACCCTGTCATGTCGTTTTTTGTTAAACGAAAATTCGACGTTTCGCCCACAATCAGATGGGACTTCTGCGGAAGAGAGAGAGGTGGTAGGCAACAATAAGCACGGTTACTCAACGTGTAAACCACGCCAGAGGCGACACTAACTGAGCAGAAAGCAGTTGATTACAGTAACTCAGCATGTGAACCATGCCAAAGGCTGTTGCAGTTGATTTTTGCCTCTGGCCAACTGTTGCCTATCATCTTTCCCTCTCTTGAAGAAGCCAAATCAGATTATGGGCGAAACGTCGAGCTTTCGTTTAACCAAAAACAACATGAGACGGTCCAAACCCAGAGCACGTTTAGTTTTAACTAACTCTGGCCATGGGAGCCTACGTTTTTATGTCAAAGTTTATGCGTACATTGAACAATATATTTTTTAACAGACAACGTTTTCTTGCATTTGGTTATGGTATACAGAGCTGACACAATTCCATTCTTCTAAAAATTCTAAAAGATTTATATGCAAGTAGTGGAGTGTGTTTAGTACATATTCTAGCAAAATAAAGCGGCAACAATTGTGGTCTTTTGCGATTTATCAACAATTGCGTTTTCGAATCCTGCTTCTTTTATTAGTAAGTTACTTCATTCTTTTCCTAGATCTAATAGTATTACTGTGGGTAACCCTGCTTCTCAAACTACCCCATCGAATTCCGGTATTGATAATATTACCGATCAAACCATGTTTCGGAAGCTGAAGTTTCCACGCCTCCAACTACCTGGACAATACAATCTTTAGTGTAACTGAAGTAATTACGCTTTCGAATGTAATTTCTTGACATATCAATTGGTCTGTAGATAAAAATCACGAAGTAAGAGACCACCATTAAGTTCAACATAAGGCAGATTATAAAGTACCCTTCCCGGATGTCTTGATATCCAAATCAGCCAACGGTACACTGAAGACCAAGATTTACAGAAAGCCAGTGAATACGGGACAATACCTGCACTTCGTCTCCAACCACCCACATAACGTCAAAGCGGGCGTAGCGACATGCCTACATAACAAAGACAAAGAAATATAGTCAAATGATAAGATGGTAAGATAAATGGTTACGTTCTCTTCTTATGAACGTGATCAACACCTTAAAACGAAACAGATATCCCCAATACCAATGACCACAGCAAGGAAAAGCAGTACAAACTACAACAAAACCATCAGTTGAACGTAAACCGAGAGCAACCTGATACTGTATGCACCACAGTAATCTCATACATCAGAGGCCTATCCGAAAAACAAAAGAATAGGCAATAGGTATAAGATTAAAAATGCAATAAAAACAGCAAACATTACCAAGTAATTACTAACAAAGACCAAACCGGACAAGTGAATCAATGAACAAAAAACTGTGTACACCTTGTGAATATAAATGTCTATACATAGGGGAAAGTAGTAGACCTCTACACATAAGAATAAAAGAGCATATGAACATGGTTCGTCAGAGGGAAACAGAAAAATCAAATTTGGCACAACGCGATTGGGAAAAAGGCCATAGAATAAGAACACCAAATGCCATAAAAAACCTAGCATGGAAATCAAAGAAGTCTGGCTTCTATGCGCAGTGAACAATAATACTCCAACTCCTGCTCAGGATAAAAAATAATAAACTAGTGCGCACCTAATTCTGTGCATACAAGTGCAGCTTACTTTATTCGTGATTATATGTATTCCAGTACTAAATTAGTCTTGGAATTGTAGCCAGTGGGCAAAGTAAAAGAAAAACTCTTTTTTTTTTTCTTTTGGGATGCACATAAAGAAATTGAAAACATTTTTTAAATAATACAGCATGAGTTTTTTTTTGCAAAGTCACAGTTGGTTAGTGTTTCCTTTGTTAAATTAATTATATTGCACGTTACAAAAGCTAATAAAAGCGAGTGAAATGTTGAAAATTGAACGTGAGCACTAGCACTAGCATTACTAAAGAAAATTAAATCTTTGAAAATAGGAACAAGTTGAAATTGGGAAAACAAAGCTACGTTACGTGAATTAAAAAAAAAACTAAAAGGGGGAAAAAAATTGTAGGAAAGCTTGGGCCAATTGGAAGTCATCAAAGAAAAGGAGGGAAATTTACACGTTAAAATTGATTAAGCGACGTTAACACAACGGACAAACAAATAAAGGTACTAAAGTATGTCAAATGCCAAGGGTACTTAAATTAGATGGGAGAGAGTATCTAACCTACGAGAAAACATCGCGCAATGGAATCACGCGAGCCAGAAGCGGTAACAGTAAAATTATTATTGATTCTTCATGTACAGCCCTCAAGAAGATCTCAATAAAGATCGAATGCTTGGTATATTAAAAGAGTTTTTCTTATACTTTGCCCACTGACTGCAATCCCAGGACTGATTTAGTACTACAATACATACCGTCATGAATAAACGGGAAATGGGAACACTCTTGTTTTAGATTGGTACAGAGAGGCAACTAGCTCAGGTCGATATATTAATTATTTGTCTATCATCCGATTAAAATGAAAATTTATTGCATTCTTGAATTCAAGCAACGTATTAAAGCTATTTGTCATCCTTCTTTGTACCAAAGAATCTCACTATTATTAAAAAGATCTTGATGGACAACAACTATCCTATTCCCCTTATTAATAAGTTGCTACTGAGTATCAGTAACATTATCCGCGACAATACTCAAAACCTTACTAGGGACAATAACATTTTGTTCGGGATTTTACCTTACATTCAAGATATTACTTTTAAACTCGGTAAATTGTTTCATGATAAAGCCAACAGCTACTAAACTTATTGCCAATAATTATTTTTTTTAAACAAATATCCCATACAAAGACGGTTTATATCAGACATTGTTTATCAGACGTCCTGGTGCGACTGGTCTATAGCGGTCAGTCCTCGCGCACCTTATATTACAGAATTGATTCACATAAAAGCAATAATAACAACATTAATAAACAACAGCTGTTCAGGTCAACTCTACAAAACACAATATTAATTATAACAATTCAAAAGTTAGCTATACAATCTAATTATAACAAGCGTCTGTTTTTAGAAAAGTTTTAATTCAAGTAACACATACACTATTTAATCAATGGTAATTTTACTGTTACCGCTTCTGGTTCGCGCAATTCCCCCTGTCGGTCGGTATTCTCTCACGCCTAACTTAAGTATCCTTACAACGCAAATATTAATAGTCCTTTGTCAACAATATAAAAAGTACAAGACAAAAAGTACTCTTGACAAATACCCTCAAGCTTTGTTGGCAATTGCAAACAACATAAAACAAGTAACTTCAAATGTTTTATTAAATAAAGTTTTCCTCTGGAGTATGTGCAAACATTGCTGAAACTAATAGATTTAATAATATTAACACTTATTTAATTCTAGCTTGCCTTCGTACAAGTTTTATAGGCTGCAGCATACCTACTTACCGAACGAAAATGTAGCGATTTAATTCTCCAAACCTTTTTCAAATAGACACGAACCTCATTAAAGCTTATTACATATACGTGAAACGGAAGATTCGCTGGGCGGCAAAATTGTCGAAAAGAGCTGTAATTAGTACATACATACAAGCTTATGATATTTTACAAGCAAGGAAATTGGTTTACGTATGCAGAGCATCGTGAACTTGCGCGTATTACAGCTCTTCACGGTACATTTTTCACTCCTCGAAACCGTCGGTTTTTGGTTGCCCAAAGCCTACTCCTATTGAGATGACGACACTGAAACTATTTTCATTTAAAATAAAAGTAGTGCTCTTGTGATAATTTAGTTCATTACATCAGTCAATCTTCATCTAAATTTGCAACAGCAACTTCTTTTGAATGTCTGCTGTTACATGATTTGCCACTAGACCTCAATATGTTGGACAATCAAACGGAAAATAATAATAATATATTTGCCCAACAGATTAACCCTAATTACAGGACAAAAAAATATATATACATATATACGTAAATACAATATAAATTTAAAAAGAAAGAAAAGAAAAACATTATATTAAAGAAAATAAACATAATTTCAATTGAAAACAGATCCAATAAAAATGTCTTCGTAGCGTATGTTTGCATTACGCGTCATGTGGTAAACTGACGCTCGTAGTAGCAGGTTGGTCTTTGGCGTTGGCATACTGAAGATAGACGCATAGCGGGATATTAGTCGAATGTTAAAACATACCGTTGACAACAAGTAGGAATAATCAACTTTGTTGTTTAGAAACTTCTGTAGGTACCGAGCGCTATGGAGCTCGCGCCGATTACTTAGTGAGTTCATTTGATGCCTACAAAGCAGATTATGATAAGATATATCCCAATCCGGATAAGTTGCATCAATTTTCCATGATAAAAACTTCAAAAAATGGCGTTGAATCCGCTCGACTGGAAGCTGTTGAGACAGCTTGGTGACGACAAAGGCATAAAAAGTATTTTTAATAATCCGATATCATTAAAGTGTGGTGAAGTTCTCATGAGAAATCCCAGCATTTTAAACAAATAACTTCTATATAGTTAGAAAAGGATAAAGTTGAATCAAAAGTTACGCTTAAATCTTTGATCACATTTATTTTGGACAGAGTTGGATTGTTAATTGTGCAGATATATAGATATGGTTTGGTTTTCCATATAAAAACATTTGGCAGTATTAAACAGCAGGTTATTGCTCACTGACCAGCTAACCAGGAGATTAATATTACGCTGCAATTTATCAGCCTCCTTACTACTATACACAGCACAAAACAGTTTATCATCCGCATACGCCAAACAGGACCAGCAAGCGATTGCAAGAGATCATTTATAAATAAATTAAAAAGGAGAGGACCAAGATTTGAGCCTTGCGGAACACCACTTGTAGATACAAAATTAAATAACTGAAAACCATTATAGAAGACATAGTTCGATCTGCGCGTCAGATATGATTCTATTACGCGTAACCTGAGAGAGAAACCAAAAAAATCTAGTTTGTCTAAAGGATGCTAATGAATGGTGTCAATATTTGCGCAGCCCTTTCCCAATGCAGTAAAAGTAAACAATATTTAGAATTGAAAATTGAGTAGTAACTGCCGAAAAGCTTACAACACTTCCATTTTTAAAGGTACATGCCACTGCTTCAAATCCATTTTTAATCCATTTAAAGCAAACATGGTTTTTATATGCTCCTTCGAGATCTATATACCCATCAAATTATGGATTAGGAATGTTTTCCATTCAGCATTTGTGTATACGCCCCGTTAATTAGCGTTTATTTCTTTTAATGACATTACAATTATTTTACATTCTCGAAACTTTCTGTATATGGTAACATCTTCATGATATCATTTTCGCGAGGACGTCTTTAAATTAGTACTTGCTTTAGAAAGGAAAAACGACTGGATAATATGCACCATGCATAGCAAATACATACATACAAAACATCCGGGTTAAACTGCTAACCATTTCAGTTAATCGTTTCTTCGCTAAAAGATTTTAAAACCCTAATCGCTGGGAAATCTACTAACGCAGTTTTGTTTTCGCATTTCACTTGAGAGAAGTGCAAAGTATAATCGTTCGAAGTGGCAAGAGCTTCAAATCGAATACTCCATGCCTTCACACAGATGCAAGCTATATGTAACGCAATTTGCATCGCGCCTATTTTCAACATGCAAATTGCTTCATTTGGAGATACACGTTGAATTGTAATAGATACTCGAGTACTTGAAATATAAGAGCAAAGAAACGAGGAAAATATAAAATTCAATCTGCGCATGATAATCGTCTCTAATAGCAAGTTTAATGTAATATTCGGACTGACGGGGTTTCTAACCAATTTAGAGCCTTTATTTATTTGGTTTCTAGTAGCACTCAACTATTTTCACGGCCACGGAATTGTTAACTCGAAGTTGAGCAAAAACATTTAAAGTTTCTATGAAAGCAAAACATGCTCTGAAAAGACACTATTCAAACAAGGACATTTAAGGTTAACGATGGACACAGGGTGAACTTATAAAACCGACATTATTTATTGTAGCAATGGATGATATAAAGCTACAGGAAATGTAAACCACAAAGAATGCATGGGATACAAAACATGACCAGCAAGTCATTGATTCACGCCAACACTGCGACTTATTTCGCTTATACTGCTTCAACGGGACCTTCGACCTTAATTCGAGTACGTTTTTGGTCCTAAGTGAGCAAGCGTGGCACCCAACGTGCGGTTAGCTTTTTCATGCCCAAATCTTCATTCAAAATATACCAAGCAAGTTTCTTCGAGATGTCCACAGCCTCTGCTATCCTCCTAGTCTCAGTTTAATGATTGTCTAGTATCATTTGCTGAACCCTTCTGATGTTATCGGTGGTGGTTGCAGTTTTTGGCCGTCCCAAACGTTCATCGTCACGACCACCTTTGAATGCAACTGTCCAAAATTGTACTCTGGCAAATGATAGCGGTTACGTAAGTGGGAATTGAAGGATAAAGCTATGATTCCCTCGTGTATTTCCGTTGCATAATCCTTGAGACTATGTAATGTACTTCAAATTATGTTAAAAGAAAGTTTATATCTGTAATAGTTTCCGAGATATTTATAAAAATAGAAAAATCATGCAAAATTTCGGAAGAGGCTGTATCTCGAAATCCAGCGATTCTACCGCTTTGTGTTTCGCTTAAGGTCATTTTTCTTACGTCAACCCTGAGCAATTAATTTAATTTGTACACAAAGACTATCATTAAAGTACACATACTGGATGTCCCAGATTTTGTTACGCAGCCAATATAATGATTATTTGAATAGATAAAAGATTGTTTTTTAGAGAGAAATTCTAGGGTGGGAAATGTGCTTCCAGGTACATCTTATGATATCAATCATGTGGTCCAGAAATAGACCAACGAAAAAACATTTTTTTTTTAATGACACCATATTTTTTATCAAATATTCTAATTCTCATTGTTTTTCGCTGTAATAAATTTATTTATTTACGTCTCATTTAAACGCTGAATATTATCAAACTATTTATGCTTTAGAGAAACACACCTCATCTGAACATTCTTTTATAACATAAAAATAGCAGAAAAATAAGTAACTGTTAGCTCTTTTTGGAAAAAAAATGCCATTTACTTTGAATACTATTGAATGTTCAATAGACGTATAACTGGACCATACTTTTACAATTTATTCTTACGGGTGAACATTTTTTTAACTGAAAATTGCTTTTAAAGCAAATTGAAAGAGCTCAATCGCATAATAAAGTAATTAATTTTGTTTAAGTCGATCGTTTCAAGATTCTTGAATTGGTAACAGAAGTTCTTTAAGATGATCAGCTCAATTTCCAGACCTGACACCCCTCGTTTTTTTTTTTCTTTTGAAGTTATATGAAAAATACTGTTTATGTTGTTCCGGCAAGGGGTCTGGGTGATTTCAAACTTAAAATCATTTTTGTGAAAGTGTAACTCGCGTATGAGGTCTTCGTCGAGACAGAAGGAGGACCATTTATAATTTATTACCTATTAGTAGTTTGATCATATTAGATATTTTAGTTTGATTTAGTATGATTATAACAAGAGAAACAAGGAGAGTCAGAATATCCGACAAAAAATATGGCATGCCACTAAAAAAATGTAATTGGGATGATGATGATTGATGGACCACCTGTATTAATATCATGAAATACATTTGGAAGCACATTTCCTACACTAAAATTTCTTCCTAAGAAGTCATGTTCTATCTATTCAAATACTAATTGGCTGTGCAATAAAATCTGTAGCACTCCGCTCTATTTCAAATCTGTGAAAAACGGGTATATATGTACATATATCAGAATTTTATATTCGTAACACGTGGTTTGGATCTCTTTCAGTGCAAATATTTAGTCTATGACAGATCTGTTTCTTTTGTAACCCGCTTAGTATTCTCCTAGCATTCCTTTTGCGTGTTCTTCTTGTCTTAGTATGTGTAGAGGTTGTATCGGAAAGGACTATCCCTCGGTAATTGTCGCGGATTGTTTTGTCCCCTTTTTTGTAAATCGGGTACAATAGCGCTTTAGTCCAATCTTTTAGTGGTTCCAGGTATTCTTAATTATTCTGTGTATATGCTCATGTAACATACTTTACCATTTCGCCCACTATTTCTGTGTGTCCTGGGTTTTTACTATTTTTCAATCTTCCAATTATTTTTTTTTACTTTCTCCTCTGCTGGTCTCAATTCCTGTGCTTTTAGTTTTTATTTTTCCTCTACGTTCCAGCATGTTTGTTCTTCTTCTTAATTCAGTAATTTGTTGAAATGTATTCTCCTGAAATTTTTCTTATATTCTTCTTTTGGTTTAGCAATTTGATCCTTATTTGTTTCTTTTGTTCTGCGATTTTGTGACACTTTTCATTAAACCATTTCTTTCTCTTTGGGATACTTTTCGTTTTACACAATATGCTGTTGCGAATATTCAATATTACTTCCTTTGCCTTTTCCCACATTTCTTCTGTTTTTCCATTCTATTATGAAATAGATGTATTTCGTGCTCGATACTTTTTTGTATTTACTCATCTTTAGCTTATTTATTGACTTCTCTCTGTCTTTTACAAGTAATTTTCGCCATCCTCTCATCCTTCTAAAATTCGTTGTGAATTTTATATGCTTTTTGCGTATGAAGACATGGTCTCTTCAGTTCACTGTTTTTCTATCGGCAGAGATCCGTATTACTTTGTATATATCCCCTCTTTCAAATTTCGTATTTGCAAACTTTATTATTTTTAGTCCATTCTCGTTGGCTATTTCATGTTTGCTGTGTCTGCCTGCGGTTTCTATATAAGTTTTCATAAAACTAACTTTTCACTTCTTCATCCTTTTCTTCCTTCTAGGTGCGTGAACATTAATTACACTTAGGTTTTTTTGGTTTCCTTTTATACGTATTGTACACGTTCTATCAGTTGGGTTTGAAGAACATTATCCTACTTCCTACATTTCTCTGACCTATAAAACCAGCTCAAAATATCCCTCCACTCTTAAGGAAAGTTGCCCCCTCTGCGTCCATGATATCGGTTCTTGCATCGCTATTATATCTATTTTATATGTTTTCCTGACTTGACTTCCTCCGTCAATACTTTGAGAGTTCCTGTCTCGAAAGTGTCGTTTAGATTCCAGGTGCTCAATGCTAATATCTCTTGTTCCTAATTGCTCTTTTTTCTTTTGTCTTACTTACTCTTCTTATTTCTATCTTTATATTTGTATTCCTTTCCGTCACCATGCCCATTTTCATTTCGTTCCGTTTGGTATGGTTTTTCGCTGCATGTTCCGATTTCTGTATGTTCTATCTGCATTCTTTATTATTTATGAGTACTCCGTTGCGCCATTTTTCAACCGTTTCCCCTTTTTTTTCTCCAACAGCTATTCTTTTAAACCTGCTTTGAATCATTCTCCGTTCCTTAGAGAAATTATCATTTTTTGTTAATGTTGAAATGGTAAATAAACTTGTATTAGTACACAGTTTAATTGGACGATTTTTCTAATTTCAATTGAGTACAACCGTTAAATATTATTAACGAGAATATACGATAAACATACTAATGGTTGCTCAATAATTTCCGGTCCGTTTTCTTAGAATATCATGAAAGTAATCGGAATTCTATTCGGCTAGCATTAGCATCTCATATAAATACGCATACGCACAATATAAATACTAAAAAAGTTGTTGATTTCAAAAAATTAAACAACGAAGTTATATTGTATTAATAATAGCGGAAGTCACCGACCCTACGCCTCTAGCCCCATCCTCGGTTAGAAATGTAATCGGTAATGGTCGCGAGATCGGGGAAAACAAGCAATATGGGCAAAAGTAGGGGCCGTTATAGGTAATTTAGACCTCTCGGAGGAGATGCGGGAATAGTTCGTAGAGCGAAACTTACCCTAGCCTGAAGCGATTTTTCGATTTCGTCCCACGAGGTCGGATATAGACGCCAGTACGGACCCGCAAAAAACCCTCTACCTCGCGGTGGGAAAAAAGCAACGCGATGAACGGTAGTCGCGTCAAGTCGAACTATCAAGATGTGCGAGGAAAAACGCGAATTTTCCGCATTCTCGCAACGAGCCGAGTGAGAGTATCCATTATATAAATCGGACTACAGTCAGACTAGAATGGACAAGTTTATTAAGGGTATATGGTTCGTGGATATTGATTTTCGAAATAGGGGTAAATAATAATAATAATAATTTTGAAATATAATAAGCTATTACGTTTGAAAAGCAGCGCAAAAATTCATTACATGATTATTGGAAAGCAACTGTATTATAATTTGTTTAACAGAAAATTTAGCGGTTTTACACACGCCAATATATCAATTTAGCAACCTTCAATGTCCTGACGTGTGTCATATATTTATTACCAATTTCCTGATGCGTAGGTAGTTTATATTAAAAATAATTAAAAACATGAAAAGTACTAATTTCTCCTCGATTGGGTTCATCAAGAAATGAGGCAGCACGATGTCTTGGAAACAATAAATATTTGACTGTACTTTTTAAAAATCTCCGCTTAACAATTACCTCATTACAGCTATACAAAATTTCTCATTGTCAAGACATTAAAAGTATAATCACGACTGGGAAAAAATTTAACAAATGATCATTGAACATTACTAGTGCGAAGAAAGCATTTCGCATCAATGGTGTAGTACAAAAATAAAAAACAGTTACGTTTTTTGTAACCATTTTTTTATCGAGATTGATCAACAAACAAGTTTATCATTTCAATAAATAACCCTGTTTATTATATCGATAAACTTTGGTATCTATGCTGTATGCAACATACAGATTTATTATTATAAAAAATATATTTATTAATATCTAATGAACGATCCCTAAAGCTTGTTTCACTTCTCAGAAAGTAAGTTAATAAAGGGATATTTATTGTATCCATAAACAGATTTCAATTTGATAAACGTAGTTAGTTATTGTAATAAACGTATTATTTAATATAATAACTTTTTTCGTTCCTTTAACAAAACGAAACCAACGAACACGATTGGTTGAATTCAGAATTTTAGTTCATCGAAAGAATGAAATTATCGTTTTAAATTATCTACCAAAGTGAATTTAGTTTTGGATGACGAAAAAGTTCAATAATAATTTATCTCAAGCATCAATAAGTTCAACAATGTGAACACCCTAAATTTAGGTAGTCCCTTTTTTTCTTCATATTTCAGCATTCGCACATTTCCATAAAATAATTTACAACAACGTCCTCCAATTGGTCCTAACGGGAGCAGTTGAGCAGAAATGCTCTTGAAAGTGGTAGCGTGGAGAATAATGGGACAATTTACTGCCAAGAAAATAAAATAAAGTGCCGTAAAATTATAGAATTTTATTCGCCACTAGAAAGCTTTCCGTTCGACGCAACGTGGGAGCAAGAAGTGGAATGGAGCGGTTCTTTTATCGTAATCACTTTGTGTGCGCATATCCACCGCTATTTCGGGCCATTACCGGATCGCCGGCGTTGCGTTTCGCGCTTTCCGGAATGCACACGCGAACGTGCGTCGAGACGTCTTACGGGGTCTAGCTTTCGCGGAAACAAAAGATGAACGACAATTCTTTATTTCGGCTATACAGCGCGAGACAATAGAGTCGGCCATTGTTTTTCATAAAAGGCAGTCCTTCCCCGGACTCGAATTCAACAGTTAGGCAATTAGCCGCAACAAAGAAGTTGTGACCGCAAAGGAACGGACAATGAAGTTCAAATACAGTGTAATTATTTTTCGAGGGCGGCAATGAAGGGGTCTCGTCTAGAAATCAATTTACTTTGTTGTCGTGGAATCCTGATATTACGTTGTTGCGAAGTTTTCAAGCTTGTTAATTATTCGTGTCCCCACGCAAGAAATTACCTCCAGTTCCTCTTATATTTCGCTTACGTTCCAAATAAACGTAAGTATATCAAAAAGAAGCAAGTAAAAAGTGGAACGACCATATTTTTTTTAGATATATATAGACTGATCCATTTTCGAACCTTGTCGTGGGGATCTCGCTAATTATTCGAGAGAGATGATAGGTTTAAATTTAACAAAGTTGCTAAATTTAGTTTTTTTTTATGAACCCGAATAGAAAGTGGGCCTATGACGTTCGACATATTTTTTGAAACGAGAAACGCTTATTTTCTTCTTTTACCTGCAACGCCTTTATTTGACGGAGCAAAACTAAAAACACATTCTCAAGGCTACTTTCGATCTTCCAATATAATAACGATCATCAACTTTCTTATCTCTTATTGGGGCCATATTGGGTTTTTGGCACAGTCAGAAAGTTTTTTTTTTCTGATTTCAACCTTGTTAATATTATGCTTTAATTGGAAAATACATTTTGAGAAATGAATTTCTGGGACTCAGTCTCCTCGAAAAAAAACTTGCTCAGGGATCAGTTTTGAATTTATTTTTATATAATGTATATACAAGGGATCTGCATATTCCAGGTGTAGAAATTCTTTAATATGCTGACAATATCGTGCTCTATTCTGAATAATCATCGTATGATAAATGTATAGAGGTACTAAACACCGCTATAGAAACGTTTTTATTATGATGTGATGAAAAGGAATTCCAGCTTTCCATCTCAAAATGTAGTGTAATAGTTTTTACCAGACACAGAACACCTGGGATGCCATACGTTAATTGGGCAAACAAAAGTATACCGGTAACCAGAACTACTAAATACCTATGCATACGCCTAAATAACCACTTAAAATGGGGGACCCGCATAATTAAAACCGTCGATATATGTCAAAGACAAATAACTCATTAAAAGTTATTAGCAAGGTCTCCTTTGGAGCAGATTTTCACGCTGCTAGACAGATCTATAAAACTACGGTATGAGCCATACTAGATTATAGATGCACCTTTTATGGATCTGTGTATAAAACACTATTATATAAGCTTTACGCATATGTTTGGGTGCCATGAACTCTACTCCTGTACCCCGCCGCTTAGGAATCACTTCTATTGCTTAGGCGAGATTTTCTCTATGAGAAAATCGTCTTACAATGTAGAGGAAGGGAGAGTAGCAATATATTAAACGAAATCGCTAGACTAAATCAGCACAACTTGATGCCCAGATACTGAGGCAAAACAGTTTCCCCGCCTCTTGCATTCGCATGTACTAATATAGCGGTGTATGATAATTAGATACAGCAATTTTTACCATCTACTTCCTTACGGATGCTTTTCTTATATACTAACAGTTTGGTTCCCAGACTTTACGAAGGAGATACATCTTAATAAATTAATTCTTTCTGAAGATAAGGCAAAGCTAACTAGATTTACTGATATCTATACAAGCAGCGCCAAAAACAACAACGCAACTTGCTGCGCTTTCCGCTATTCATCTGCAGCATATTGTGTTAAAAGTACACATCCTGCAGAAGCAAGTACGTTTACTGCTGAAGCGCTAGCAATCAAGTGTACATATATTCTTCAATCGGATAATAAATAAATAAATACGCTGTTTGTTTAGTTTGAATAGTACTAACTACAAATCATTTCCAGTTATTTTAGAAATTTTAAATTTGGACTATACTCTGTATCTGATTAATAAAACAATTATATACGTGTGAATGAAAGGCCGCTCCGATATTCGTAATAATGAATGAAAGAAATAATGGATTTGTTAGCTAAAAGTGCTTGCAATGATACGCCAGAAGATGGCATACAAATTCCGTATACTCACTTTTTACTAAAAATCCAGCAGTTACAACAACCGCCTACATTAAGAAGCAAATGTTTTCTCAAATTTTGAGACTCTTTTAGTCATGGCAGATTTCCATCTCATCTGCATAGCCGAAGCCATATAATAATAATAACAATTATAGTAATGGAATATTATTATCTAAGAAGTTAGCTACGTATATACAATAGAGGTTTAAGCATCTTTCCCCATTTAATATTTCTTCATCCGCGACTGGTACTAGAAGACGATTGGGAAATCGTTTCATAGTACCAGTGCCCATTCAAACGTTTAATCTAAAACGATGTTGTGGTCTCCTTGCCTTATTTAGTCTGGAATTCTGTAATCCCCCGTAATACTCCGTTTTTCTGTTAAATATTCCAAAATTGGTAAATTTTGGTACGTCTGACCAGATGATTCGTCATCTTCTAATCTTGTACTAGCTAATAATAAAATTCTCCTTATTCAGAGCAAGCACTCAGTTATTGCTTATCTTAAACATTTAACGATATTTCGATAAAACTTGTCACCTTTTTCAGGCTTAGATTGTAAGTATATTCATGGTCTTATAAAATACAAACATGTTTACTGATTTTGACAAATGTGAGAGGTTTCAACGAAGCGTCGTCAAGATTCCTGGCAGCAATGTTGGATAGGACTTCTTAAATTTGGGAAAAATATTGCCTCCCACTTTAGTAATTTAAGCTACGTAGCACTACCCTAAGCAAAACGAAATTGATAACATTATTTGCAACAATATCCGAGTTGCATTTTTATTGCGAAAAATTATATCTGCAGCAATTTTTAGAAACAGGAGCAATTTAAATACAAAGTCGACCATAAGTCAGTTATCATTAACAATCCTTAGACTTTGTTTTGCTTGGCATAGTGGTAGTCAGTTGTGAACTTGATTAGTACATAGTTCTATAAGTAATAGTTTAAATGTTCTTTTAATTGCTGTGTTGATGATAAATTTATATTTTCATTTGTTTAATATTATTGCACCAAACGCATTTTTGACAACTAACTGTGTATATTTCACTCAAAATCGAAAAAGATTTATGCAATATAGGACTAGCAGGAGTTTACTTTGCAAAATTTCAAATTACATTGACTCAATTTGGACGCAAGTGTTTGAATTGGACAGTGAAAAAGAGGGAAAAGAAATGCTGAAACGCTTCCATTTACATTTCATTGCTACGGTTACAAAGGGTAAAAACACACTTCAGCACAAATGAATTCTTCGATGTTCATGTAGAGAAAATGGCCTTTCTATTAGTACAATCTAGTCAACTCAATTCCCACATTACTATTTTTTTCTACGTATTTGTTAACACAAAAAGAAAATTAATAAACCTAGGAAAACAATGTATCCCACTAAAACAAAATGCAGGTTCTTTTCGTAAAACTAAAGTTTTAAAATCCTCAAAAGATTAAATTAATAAAGATGTAAAAGGAAACACTAATATAGATATTTTTTCATTGCCCAAATTATTTCCTAATTTCACCATCAGTAATTTGTAATTATAATGAATATCCGTCTTTAATAAAAAGCTGCCGGATCGTCCCATTGAGGTGACTACGGACGATATGATCAATAACGTTTAAGATAGAGCAATCCGCCGGGTAAAGATTAGAAAGATTACTAATATGGTAAACACCTCAATTAAACGTATACAAAGCATCCTCATCAACGAAAAATTGAGTACGAGAAAGCTATCGATGTAATGGGTGCCGCGTCTGCTGGCGATTCGTCAAAAACGGAATTGCGTGATAACTTTAAAGCAATGTTTGGACATGTTTAAGCACAATTTGAGTGAGTTTCTGTGGCGTTATGCGACTGTAGATGAGACATGGATACATAAATACACGCCAGAATGGACTTTCCCCAGCGAACCTGCTCCAAAGAAGGCGGAGACGATTTCATCAACCGGAGAAGTTATGTCGACGATTTTTTAAAGTTGGCAAGGTATAATCCTAATTGATTATTTGGAGCAAGGAAGGTCAATCACGGGACAGTACTACGCTGATTTATTGGAGTGATCTAATAAACAGCAAAACTAGTCCAGTTACGGTACGAATTAGTACCCCATTCACCATATCCTTAAAAAAGGGACTTGACGGAAAGCGGGTTACATCAGTAGAAGAGGTTATTGCCGAAGCAAAGACATATTTTGCAGACTTCGACAAATCTTATTATTTGGATGCCTTAAGAAAGTTGGAACATCGCTAGGCTAAGTATAAAGTTACATAAAGATTATGTCGAGAAGAAAATATGCTAAATGCAAAACAAGTGCGTTGTCTTCCTTAACATAGGTATCATGCCATCCTGGTATGTTGCACGCGCACCTTCACTTATTCAAATGTAAGATTAACTACGATAAACGTGGCATTCGCCTCTTACACGGTTTTATGCGCGATTTAAGTTTCTAAACTTTTCAGCACGTTCGCGGAAAGATTGTTGTCCCGTAGAAACAAGTATCTTGTCAGATTTTTTACCAATTTCAGATGCTTAAGAAATATTTTATCACTACTTTTTATGAAAAATATAGAAAAACACTTTTAAAAGGTATTAACGCTCAGATTAAATTCAAACGATCCTGATTCTTATCAACCTCGCTGTTGACTAAACCGAGTGAAATCGTATGTTGCAGAGGTAATTGATCACTTTTCGAAATTAAAAAAAATTAAAGAATGCATAATATATAGGGCGTTGTATTTGAAATAAAAAAGTTGATATGTATTTCCGGTATAATTAAGGGTACTATGAATTCGAAAAAAATATTAAATATTATGCATACAGATCGTATGCATAATATTGTACTTCCACTCTAAGTTCCAAAAAAGCATTTTAATTACTTTTAAAGATACGTTTAATAGACCGTCCTACTCAATGAAGGACCCTGTATATTGGTAACATCTAACTGGAAGTAGACTATAAACCAAGTTCCGCTTTTTTTTATGTCGCGTTTTACATTAGGCGTGGAAACTTAATTAAAATGTAAATCGAATTTTGAAATGTACTCTACTGTGACTACCCTTGGCCGACCAATATCACGATTGAGTGAGATAAAAAAGCTGCGCTCAATAGGCTTTTAAGAACAATTTATATCGGGTAATTCAATAATAAATCGCTTTTTCGCGGACGGAATTCCATATAGATTTCAATGAGATGCGTATATGAGTTATCTAAAAAATATACAAATAAGTAAAATATATAAGCAGAGATTACAAAGAAATATGTACAATAGAAACAATTATATTGTAAGGCGAACATGAATACTTAGTATTTGTTGTAAATGTTTATAAAATATTTAAATAACCACTCTAGAACGTATAGGTGAACACGTAAAGATATCGATATAGAACAGTATCATATTCATTCTCATTAAGAAATTTCTATTTTTATTTGTTATGGATTTACAACATTGTGCCAACCATCGACTGTTATTAGAGCGGTATTGCACCGATCAACTACTATGTCAAGAAATTAGTTAAGTTGATTAACAAATTGAAAATGGACGATTACATTAATCAACAAATTGGTCAATTATAGCGTTACAATATAGAAATATCAACATTGTTTCATTCTATATGAAACCTTTTTCACGTTTGAAGTTTGGTTTCGGTTATTGGTGTTGCTTGTACTTTGGAAATATTTGCAATAACATGAATACAAATAGTAATAACTTTAGCTTGTTTCTCCAGTTGCCAAGAGTCTTAGACTTAATTTCTTTCTTGCTGATATAATTCCTCGCATTTAAGTAGCCTCTTTTATTATTTTTTATAATATCTTATCGGTAACGTGTTGAACACATCGTCATCCATTCTGAGATAAGATAGCCAGGATCTGTGACAACAAACTCATTGTTGTAGGGTGTTCGTTTGTTTAATAAAACATTTTGTAGTACGAACAATTTTATGTTGAGGTCATCATTTCTCTTCCTACTTCACTCTGTACCCCTTCCTTTGAGTATTGTCAACCTCATGTCGATCTCCTACAGTTCGGCGGTCCTGCTATGCAGTTGTCCTAATGTCACTGCTGGCTTCTACCTTTCGTCGACTTTGGGTTCTTCTTCTGCATCGTCTCCTTGGATCTCGATCTATGTCTTTATTCTCCCGGGCGAAAGTACCACGTTGTACGACTTTTGCGAAACGTGGTAGCCTGGGAACGTCTGCAACAGAGCATTTGTCATTATCTAGCACTAAAGCTATTTGATAAGGACTAATAACTTTAGATGACATTGTCGGGGATAAATCAGTTTTGATTGCGTTTCGATTTACCATCACATAATCCTCTGGCAACAACTGTTTGTGAGATTTTCTCTTCTTATTGTAGTTCGTCGTTATCGTTCTCATTCTATTTTCAATCTTCAGTTCTTGTTTCATATTGACAATTACGAAGTCATGAATTCTTAATTCTTCTATTATTTGGTCTTCCGGCAATACGTCACATGACAGTTCGAGTTTATAAAAAATAATTCGGCAGGCGTTGTACCAATGCTACGTTGCGTACCAATTCATACTGTGCTCTCCGCAAAATGCACAAAGATTTGGCTGATAAAAACAATGCCTCTGTCTTTGATGATTCTACGTGGTCTTTCGAATATTTTTGTTGGTTGATATTACTTCGTCTGCATTTCTAGTCTTGGTCGTATTAAGAAAGGTAAACTTTGAAAAGTATCCACATATGTAATATGTATTCATGTCCTTGTTTGGATTTCTCAGGTATTTACAGATGGTCTAAATACAGTGTGTCAAATGGGCGGTCATCCTTATCTAAGCTGTAAAGGTACCCTTCATTGGTAACGTTTTTGTAGTTGTGCGACAAACATTCGATACAGTTTTCTAGACATTTCTTCGCAAATTTTCTCATTTTCCTAAAGTAGTAAAACTGGGGTAGTCTCTCTAAGGTTTTGTCGGTTTTTAAATGTGTAGTGTGATATATATTCATGGTTTTTAACATCCAAATTCTTTGTAATACATAATAAAGCATAAGTAATTTTTGCTATTTTGACAAAAAAATCTGTTTTTCGGCACGCGTCCTCAAACGTGTGTCAAAATGAACTTCATTACGACACGCAACACTTTACGATTTAATGTTGGTATTCCTCATTGATAAAATGATAATTAGGTTAGCCATATCTTTTAATGAATGGTATGAATTAGCATGAGTATGTAATAGTATAAAAACATAACTTGTGCTAATTAGGTACATTTATTTATACCATTATAGAAATCTGACACGCATTATACTGTTTTTCTAGGCAAATTATTAGTAGAAACAATGTTCTGTGGGGTTGCTGTATCCCTAGTAGCGAATTCGTAAGATTTACAGTTAGTAATATCAAAGGATTAAAACTTGCGAAACACTCAAACCTCTACTTGATATGTTTGGCTCGGACGAAAACAATTATACAACTTCGATTTTCTTCTTGGTCATGGAGGTATCAATGTAACTCTCGGCTATAATAGATGACCTACATCCTTCATGGTGCTTGATTATTATAATTAAATTGCTACCTGTATTGGCAAAATGCAAAACACTTGAATGTCGACAACAATAGCCGCTATATAGTTCGGAATTTATCAGTTTGAGAAAAGTTGCAATCACTTTAAACAATTTTCCAATTATGTTTTCCAATAATTAAATCGGTCGTCAATCAGCATCCTTTTATTACTAAACCAGTCCATGTACTAGTTGCAATCCCAAAAACGTTTAAAATATTATTCTTTGTTTTGGCTATTATTCTTATATTTTGTATGTTGTTATATTGATTAGTTCACGCCTTACTAAGACAACCTAAATTGAATAACTAAAACTGTATGAAACTTAAATCTGAATGTACTCCATACTTTTATTGCGAGGTACATAGTGTTATCAGCTTTCTCCAATAAATTAATTAATTTCCCCCATCTCTAATATTTTAGATTTCTTTGGTTTTGTAACTGAAAATAACTAATAAAGTATTTCTATACACTGTTTTAACCTTATTCTGTGTACAACAAGTATGTAAATGTTTTTTCATACACTTTACGTATTAATTAACTAATAAATCAGCAAGTCCAGATAGAGTACAATTTAACAAACAAACTAACAAACAAATTTAAAAATTTAACAAACAAACAAACCGTTTTAGATGTCTTGAAAGGAATAAATGGATCTAAAGACCGGCTAGGAGTATATTTAATCTGACTTCTTTGTCTGTCTGTTTGAATAAATAAAACCGTAAAATTTGTCAGCGCAAAATGGTCAAACAATCGGAACAATTAGAAATAAGTAAACAAGACGTCCAGAGGCAATAGTTTGCGTAAAACATTTATAAAAAACGAATAGTTTATTTAAAAGATTACTATGGTCACCATTGAAAAATAAAACAATTAAAAATGCAAAAACAACGGACTAGAATACACGAGTTCCCCGATTTAATTTTCAGCTTTTCTCGCAAACGAGACACATCCCACGTTTACTGAAATGCTTTTATAACATCAAATATTTAATTAAGATATAAGATAGCTACAGAGTTTCCCTGATGACATGCATTACAGAGGATTACTGTTGCCAGATCTATCCCTTTTCGGTAAAGACAATGTCATCCCATTAATCACACAATTAGATGTCGTCCAGAGACTTAAACTCCCCCCAGTATTAGAATAATACAGATATGTATCATCTTTTGGAAGGTTGTTCGTCGAGTATAGACATAGAATGAACGTTTGAATTAAATAATTTTAGAAACAGCCGAACTATTACCGTAAATAATAGTCCGCATCTATTTCGTTTAACAGGCTCTGTGATAGATACAATGTTTAATTGAAATCCCCAGCAAATAAATTGCGCCGAATGGTTGTTCTGATTTCCTAGTCCATTACTCTCAACCGCTCTGAGAAGTGGTGTTAAAATGTATGAGCGCATTTGTTATTTGTGCGTTCATAACCATTACCCCGATAAGAGGTTCGACCGTTTGAATATATGCAACAGGCTATCCAATCGGGCATGGGCAGCATTTGCAATGGATAAGTTTGCTATACATCCACGAACGTAACTACTAAAAAAAGTGAGAGAAAACTCTGTCCGAGGATCTGGGGTTTCTCTTAAAATGATTGTCTAGATACTTTACAGCAGCAGGTAACAATGATCAGATTGTAATAAATTGATGTAATATTGGAGACACCTATAAACGAACTAGCTCACCTATTTATTTGAAGAATCTGTCGTTTTGTCACAGCCAATGAAAAATTACAGAATGAGCGGTTAAAGTATGGAAATACTTTGGTCGTTTTAATCGCTATAAACTTTCGGAGATTGTTTTAATGTTGTAAATGAAACTGAATAAAACCGCACACATCGAATGCAATACACAGACTGAACTATTTATTGGCGGTAAAGCGCTTACATCAATTACAATATAGATAGCACTACATACATTAAGCAAATACATTTTTCATACCAAATTTAACAATGAATTTATCGTACAAGAGTTTAAAAAGTTTCTAGCCTTACGCCAGAACAAGTATCTTTATCAAATTCAGTTTTATTCCTCAACATAGTCTCCATGTAAGTCTCTTTTTCCAGCGATGCGACCAAATAATAGTTGGCGTCTTGTTCAGTAAAATAAACGTTTACAAAAGTGACACCTTCCTCGTTCGATGAAAATCTTTGTCCCTGAGCGAAACTTTGAATCTAGCAGCCAAAATAAATCGTTGAAGCCAGATCTGGCGAGTTGGTTGGGAGTCTATCAAAACCATCCTCAATTCGTGATTTTTTTCCATGGCGAACATTGAAATATGATGATGAAGTATGCATTATTTTGGAGCAACAAAACTTTTCTTCCAATGCGACCCTTTTTTCGCAATTTCTGCCTTCGGTTTTGATGTGTAATAGCCGAAGTAATGAGTATTAAATAAATAAAAATATAGCAAATTTAGCTAAACGTTTAAAACTGTTTAACTGTATATAAAAAGATATATATGCGCATGAACTTTGTTATATTCGGTGTTACCAACTGACTATAATACAAGTTTGTCAAGCAATGATGTGTGGTATTACCTCCGTTATTGTTTTTTTTCCTTTCTCAAGATAGTCGATTAACACAACTCAAATATCTTCATCTTTTTTATTCTTCAGAGCCGATTCGCACATCGCATTCCACAACCTTCTTAAGTGTTTAAGAAACCTGAAATCCGGTCCTAAAATTGCTGTACTAACAACTGATAGGGGAAATGCTACGGTGCTTACTGCAAAACGAAACCTATCAACTTAAACGTGATCCGATGAGTATTCCATCATTGACTTCTATCCGATACCCAGAGGTCACTCCTCCCTAAGTTATACGGTCCCCCTAAAATTCACAAACCCAATATTCCATGTTGTCATATTGTCAGCATTATCAATGTAACAAATTATCGAAGTACCTTTCAAACTTTCTGAAATCTTACCGACTCTTTCATCCAAAATTCCCAACATTTCGTCAAACGACTGAAAGGGTTCATCTTGGTGATTTACTTGTCAGCTTTGATGTCGAATAATATCCCCAAGAATATCCCCCCTCTCCAAAGTGTTTCTAATATCTTCTGTTAGTCCTGGCAGTTGGAAATCAGCGGACATTCCTTCCCTGAAACCCAATTGTTTGCCAGGGAACAATTTCAGAACTTCAATTTCATTTCTGAAGCTTAATATAAGTCCTTCTGTTACCTTAAAAAGAGCGGAAAGCAAACTGATGACAATTATTCTACAGGTTGTTTCTTATATGGCTTTGGAATAGTGACATCTATGTTTAGCCTGAGAATTGATTTTCGTCTCTGATGCACGACAATCTAATCATAAATATTTATTTTTATTAAATCCAGATCAAAGTAAACTAAAATATAAATGTTAAATTTTGGAATATGTTCAGTTTGATTGCAGGCATTAAAAGTACATGTATACAACATTATTTGTGTCTACATAGGGTGATACAATATAAAAGAGGAAATGAAATTTCCTCTCTGCTGTACAAATATAATTTTAGAGTAACTGCATATTGTCCATTAAGTAAAGGTATTCGCAGATGATAGGTTACCCAATCACATTAACTCAGGAAGCAATTTCAATGTATAATAGTATTCGGATTTTAATGGAAAAATGATTAAAGCCGGCTTTTATCATCAACACATATGCGGCATATTTCGCCACAGGTACATGGCAAACATGGATTATCAATATGCGACCCTCCACACACCTATTGAACTTTATTGTTCGAATATACTTTTAATGGATAATAATCGCCAGCAACAAATGGATGCGTTTCGATTAAATCCCGGCCATAAAATTCAAGAGGGAGGTATTAACAGTAAAACCTATGCTTCGCAAAAAAATACGACATTCATGATACCATCTAAAATCTGATGGATATTTACCCCCAAATCTCAGTTAAGTTAAGCTGTATAGCATATGAAAATTAATAAAGCTGGCCAGATTAAATATAGGAACGGAAGGTAAAGAAAGAAGGGGAAAAAAAGGGCAAACAACCGCATAGCGGTCGCCGTGGAATATGAAAATTTTATTCCCTCCGAAGAATAACGAAAAGTAATACCGATAAGAAAAACGTTATTAATGAATAATATACGAACGAACCAAAAGTGTTTTCTCCTAATATTTTTTCTATTAATTGTATGGAATAACTTTATTCAAACGTACACTAGAAAGTAAAATAGTAAAAACAGGTATATGTAGTAGTTGCTTAAACTTTTAAAGTATGTATCTTTTTTATTTTAAAGACATTATACAGTATCCGTTTTTTTTTTGTTTTATAGTAACTGTGTTTGTAGTTAGTCTATGCATCAATAAAAACCAAAGAAATGTTTCAAAATATTTGTCCAAACGTATTTACATCATTACGTAAATGCCATTTAAAAACTTCAAATGACAAAAAATATAATTATTTTACCAAATACGAACAAATGTCATAAAATCAAGTTGTTCGCATCAAAATCCAAAATGTGATTGAAGCATGTAAACTTTTGTTTTTTCTTGCATTTTGTTGTAGTAGAAAATTTTTTCTTGTGGTGGAGCCTTTTTTTTTTAGTTCAGCGTCGAATCGGTCGGTAAATCAGCATAGTACTGCCCGGTGATTGTCCTTCGCTTCTCCAGGTAATCAATAACAATTAGGCCTTGTGAATCCCAAAAAATTGTCGTAATAGCTTTTCCGACTAACAAAATCGTCTTCTCCTTCTTTAATACGCGGTTGTCGGGAGAAACCCATCTTGTCAGATGACCTTTGGTTTCTGGCGTGTAATAATGTCAAATAACGCCGCATATAATACTTGAACTGCGCTTAAACATATCCAGATATTATCACGCGATTCCGTTTTTGATCAATGACTGGTATTTTTCTCTTTCCACAATTCCGCCAATATATAAACTTGCTCACTTGCAACAGCTCTAAAAACAACACTATTCGAAGAATCTCCCCAAAATTTTAACAGACGTCGGCCAAAGAACAGTACTCGCGTTCGGTAATGCAGATGTTGACATAAAGAGCCATCCGTCGTCAAACAAATATCCTCGTAAAATTTAATCTTCAAAACATCAGTGACAGGATAATCACTGTCACCATTAGCGCCATAATTTTTAGGAGGGTGCTTCTTTTGCTTGCAAATTTTGACTGAGCACCTTAAATGTTTCTACAAAACTGTTATTGGTCGTCTAAAACTCTTTCCTCAGTTGCCAATATTGTACGGTACCCTTTGCTAAAGCCAATTCATCGGCAATTTTGCGAATTGCCTTTCCTTCATAACATTCACGCACAATTATTTAAGTTGCCTGTAGTGCAATAGTTGGTTATATTCTAACCAGAATTCTATAATGATTAACTACTGGTTCAGTTAAAAAAAAGTAACGCATGAGAACATACAAAAGATGGTATGTTCAGAATTTAAGAAATATAAACATGTATTAAATTTAAACTCGAACGCTCTGTAATAAATTCGAAATCCAAAATCCAATACGTACAAGACTCCTTTAACCTATTCCAGTGTTCTACGCTTGTTTTCACCCTAGTAACTTATCAAAGCGTTGTCCAGGATAAATGTATGGATGTATTTGGTCGGCGTTGCAAAAGTTACGAAGGCAAAATCCTAAATACTATTTATACCTTTACAGGGACGAAACGATCTTTCAGAACTAACGTGAGCATCATCATGTGTCTTCTGGTCGATTGATCGATCCCTCCGGGTATTGCATTAAACATAAAATACGGGGTGACAGCTTTCAAAAGTTATCGAGGCGGTAACTCGGCTGCCGGTAGTTGTGTTACCATATGTCCCTTATCAAGCACGTTTTTATCCCCGTTTCGTCGATCGCCGGCATTTTTGCTAAAGATCTCGTTTCAACAGGTGAATACAGTCGGCCACGGGGACCGTGTACGCTTTTCAAATCAACAAGAATTTTGTATGATACACTTTCAAAGTAATCCTCATTTGTTTCGCGTGAAATTTCTGTACATCACTGGATGAGAAACAGAAAAGCATGTGTAGTTAACAAACGTAATACTTTTCGTTTTACCGACGCTGTTAAACGATAGCTCGTTTAAAGTAGATGCACTAGTTAAAGTTAAAAAAATTTTTTGAACGTGCCATGAAAAGCAATAAATTGGAAAGCAGCTGAAAAAATCTTCTAGAAGAGTTACCATACCTTCAAAGCCTTTAGAAAAAGTCTAATTCTTTTAGAAATTAATTTGATGTGTTTAAATTATGACAGTATACCTAAAAAAATCTATCCAATAAAAACAAATATTATTCACATTTTTTTAAAATTTACATCCGCATTTTCTAAAATAAGCTTACGTTTATGCTGTAACTACAATGCTAATTCTTAACGTTCATCACTCATTGTTTTGCTTGCTGTTTTATACATAGTTTGTTTGATAAATGAAAATTTAACCACCGCGATAAAAAGATAACTTCTTCGTTCCGTTGCTTACGAATTGAGGCAATTAAGATTTAACAACGCAAGATGAACGAAAAGTTATGAAGAGAGTTGTTCAAAGCCAAGCATTCTTGCATAAAGCGAAGAAGGAGCGAACTTGGATTTTCTTTCATTAGCTGTTGGCCCGCCGCCACCGTCATAAGCTTCGAGATCATAAGTGACACGAACCGGATCCAGTTGCTTGCGCCTGCCTTCCAAGTTTAATTAACGAATCACTTTTAACTTTTAAGTGTGCCGTATATCTCCGATTCTAATAATCCAATTTAGGAATTTTTGTTGGCAAATTATGGGAATAAAATACAGAAAAACTAATTAAAAAGCAGTTATTGTTGTTGAAAATATTTCCATAAAAATAAGCGTAATGTAATTACTTTTTTAATTTTCTCTTAAACAAAATGCAAACTTATCCAAAATTTTTAAAAAGGGGGATAAAAAAGTTCTCACCGTGCAATGTTTTTTTCACATTGCCGTGACCAGGATTCGAACCTGGGTTACTACGGCCACAACGTAGGGTCCTAACCACTAGACGATCACGGCTATTGAGAACATGTTCACGTACTTATCAAAGTAGGTATATCTACAGTAGTTCAGTAATTTTCATTGCAATAAAAATATTAAATAATAATACAAAATATAAATAAGAGATTTTATCTGTATTTTTCGATTGATTTTGTAACACCTACGTTTACACTCACAATTTTTTGCATTTAGTTACTTTTGTAATGAAACCATTATGTGATGTTACACTGATTACCAAATTAGATTCAAGCATATGTAGGAACAGACCTTTTAGCCCTAGATCTGTATGATTCTCTTCGTTTCTATCATTTGCTATGTGTTTCCATCTTTTCCACGGTCTATCGCATTTCATTTTTCCTTCAGGTGTCTTCCAAGCTACATCTTTTACTTTTCTATTAATTTCCATTCTTGCAAGGTATCCTAACCATTGCAATCTTGTTGCTTTTACAAATTGCCCAATAGGTCTGCCTTCAAATAGTTCTCTGTTCATCCTTCTCTCCCAGCCAAGCTCCGTATTCTTCCCCCCAAAAATCATTCGTAGTATTTTTCTTTCCTGGATGTCTTGGAGTCTCTGGAGTTTTTGTTGATTTTTCTAATTAAGGATCCACGTCTCACATCCATAGGTTAGAGTTGGTCGTATCACCGCTTTATATATTCTTATTTTTGTTTTCCTTGATGCTTCTTTCGATTTTAGAAGCTTGTGGAGGCCTCGTAAGCAATTTGCATTTTGCAATCCGTAAGTCTGTTTCCTTATTTTTCTCGCACTTGTTAATAATTAATACCCCTAGGTACATATAATCTTTTACTTGCTCAAACTCGCATATATTATCAGTTTGTGTTTGTACATGTAGATTTTGTTTTTTATTACTTTCGACGCTCTTCTTATGTTCCATGAATTTGGTTTTCTCGAAGTTAATTGAGGTCAAATCGTTTCTGCCGTTGCAATTAGTTGTTTTGTGATCCTCTCCAATTCTTTTCTGTTTCTCGTGAGCAATGCTACGTCGTCAGTATATACGAGGCATTGATGGTTTTTATTAAATAGCGTCCTTTCATTGTTGATCCTACTTTTTCCTTATTATCTCTTCTAGCGCCAAGTTGGACCAGGTCGTTGACAGCGGATCCCCTTGGCGGAGTCCTTTATCTGGTTTCAAGATCTTACTTACTCTTCATTTGAACTTCGTTGCAGTGCTTACATTTCGTAGTGTCATTTCAAAATTTCACTATTTTTGTTGGTATCTTAATTCTTTAGATTTTGTTTATTTATTTGTAACTTGCGCTACTTGTTTTCTTTTTTCGTGAGATGCAGTTTTAAGTACTGTGCTATATGCTATATGCAAAATAAATTGACAAACTTTCCTTTTAGATTAAAATATATTCATCAGTAAAACTTTGATATTAAAAAATTGTGACGTAATGTGCAGACTACAGGTATTTTATTCTAATTGTAAATAATGTAAAACATGTTACATACATAATACATGTCTATCGGAGATCCCAGGTAATGTGCATATGTATGCAGGTGGCAGGTACAACATATGCAATGCGCATATGAAGTGAACAACATGAGCAATAAACACCGTACAGTTAGTTATGATAATAACGGGAAGCTATGATTCTTAAGTTTCGTGACCACAAATACTGGTATTTGCGCTCTTCGTGTTGTGAAGTGGCTGGTACAGTCTTGGATCAGGACACGAGCAGGTTCCTTTCCATCCAATGATGATTGGTTAGTTTTTCCCGGTGGTTAGTTGTCTTCTCCAGGTGATTAGTTGACTTTTTCAGGTGGTTTGGAAAACGCGCACTCCGCACCGCACAAATTTAATTGATTAATCCGGCACAGTTGCTTCGAGGATACATCGATCCACATTTTCAACCGAACACCGAATGATGAACAGCTGCCCAGGATTAATCAATTAAACTTGCGTTGTGCGGAGTGCGCGTATACTTTTGTGTTGTTTGTCATACTATCCCATAATCCTTGCTATCATTATTGATTATGGTATTTTAAAGTAGCTGCCTTAGATAGATAGATGTGTAAAGCTTCAGCATTCAACGCGGTGGTTGAGAAAAAATGGTTACTTTAAAACAAAAATAAATTAGAAATATTAGATACAGTACATTGTTAAAAACAATGCAAAATCTAAATAAATTGAGAAATAAAAAATGATAAGTAAAGCGAAACGGCACCAAAGTTCAAGTCGGTGTTTTGCGGCTTGAAGGAAAGGCACCGAGGAATTTAACATGAGAAACTAACTGAAAAGGGGGAAAAATTAGAAGACATATACTACAACAAAATATATAAATTCGTACTTACAATGTTTACCAAAAATAACGGCACAAGAATATCGTTACAAAAGTTTATGTAAATCTTATATTTTCTAAGTAAATAATAATCCATCAACATTTACACGCCAAGTTGCCTCCAAAGTATGAAGAACTTTACATCGAAATAAATCTAAACCGAACAACCATTCGCCTGGTGTTTTTTTAAGATGACTGGAGTAATGCAACTAGTTATTGGGAAGATTAAAAAACGATTCTTTTTAAACAAAATCTAAATTTACCAAGTTTAGAAGCTTCAAAAGAAAAACGAAACAATATTAGGCAGTATAGAATCCCAAACAAAATAGAACAAGCAGACCGATATATAAGACCAGTTAAAACATACTTGCAGTTACGATTTATAAAATATGCCATTATTTTCATTCAAATTCCTGTTGGTATAAATATTACGCCGCTTGGTACGACGAAAAAAACTCTTCCTGACGGTGCCAAAATCTAATACGGCGTTGATATGAAATAAAAAAAGGTGATGATTAATATTAATTAATAAATGATTTTTCTCTGCGAGGTCAAATAAGGGTACCACAGATAAAAGAAAAAACTAAGTATTCTTAAAGTTCATAACAAACACAAAATTTAACAACTTTGACAAGTTACACCTACCAGCTATCTGTCATAATAAACGAGACCCCCATAGTGAGAGTCGAATACGAATCCGCCTGTATATTGTCGAGTGTATTCCGGACATTGCTATTAATTCACTTAATCCTTGTTTTCAGTACCGATTATACCGGAATTCTTGTATAACATCAACCATCCAGACGCCCCACTGGATAGAACATCTATTCCCACAACTACTACCACAACAACCACAACAGTTAGGATACCTCCACCATGTTCCGGAGAAATTGTAACAACCACCGAACCCGACAATTTTACGCTGTTGAGTACAGAAGAGGCAACAACTGGTAATTTTCAATTGTAAAGTATAATAATGTTAATAATAATTTCCAAAAGATAACTTCTATAAACCAGCGAAATAGAGTAGATATATTATACAGGAACAACTCTATTCACTATTTAAAAAAAACTTGAATTTGCACTTTGCCTGTATACGCTGCTCGCAATAAGAAACAATTCTAATAGGTTCTAAGCTTCTTCCTACCTCTAAACTTTATATGTATACGTTAATCCCATATTGTCACGGGATAAACAGTGTCGTAGTAGATACATTTACCTAAAATCTTCATCAATCTAGAACTTGACGTCTTTCCCGTGGGTATACGTAAAGTTAAAGATAAAGTTAACGATGGAGATAACCTAGAACAATGAAAACAACAAGAAAGTTCTTTTGTATAAAATGCGGATAATCATATTCTTTTCTCTACATTGGATTTACGTGTGCATTCTGCATTATATGTTTTACGTACTGTGACTTCAATTTTAACCATTATTTTCCGTTGTTTACTACATGTACTTAATATTTTGCTTGCATTATCTTAATTCTTATATTTCATATTCTAGAACAAACTTTCAATAGAAATATATGCTTCCAAACTAACGAAATTGTTCAGAAAGAAACCACTGAAACAATAAAAATTGGGGGACTACTTTGCCAAATTCCACAAGTACAAAACTAATTGTTGCTACGATTATAGCATCCAGAGGGAATAGTTTAACGCTAAAGATACTTTGAAAGTTTAATATTATCTTGTTACATCTTCCCAAATATAATTATAATGATTCATCTTTTGACCATTTGAAGGAATGATCTGGAATGTCTTATCGAAAGTACTGAGGGATTGGATGCGTCCTAGTCGCTTTTGGGAAAACGTATACGCCCTTTTACTTGCAGTAGTACTTAAGTAGTAGTGCCCTTATCAGTGGCGACTCAAGATGTTTTTGTTAGTAGATCACAAGGTAATACAGGCTCAAACGCGAGAAGTCGCTTTTTATGTATACAATTATTTTTGTAAACATAAAAGCACATTAATAACAGTAACTGAGATAAAACAATCACTTAGTGAAGCAACTATCGGTATCGGTATCGGTGCGAACAATTAAAAGAATTGTTAAAGAAAGAAATGCAGCAAGAAATTCCTATGAAAAAAATATTTAAAAGTCTTGATAAAGAGAGACCAAGATGACATAGTATCACAAACTTACCGGAATATCAAATAGGCATGGCGCGAGACATGATTTACAATTTTCACAGAACAAACGAGCGACGTGTTACGGTATCGACTCTACGCCAGAAGATACAAGACGAATTAGAATGGAAAGGATCGAGCACATAATTAAAAAGAATTCTAACAGATTTAGGATTTAAGTTTCAATATAGACGGAGTTATAGGAAAGTACTGATAAAACTAATAGATAGACGAGCATTAAGAACGTAAAAACTGATGACTACCATTCCGATAGGAATGCGGAAAATTATAAAAGAGAAGCTTGCATGAAACTTACCCGTACATTCCGTTGTCGTGGTTGATAATGTATCATAATACAAAACACAGACCATGCTCCAGCAAATAATAACAAAACGGACGAAATGATTGACTAGTTACACTAAAAAGAAATCCTTTTTGCTAATTAAACGCTTTAAAGATGAATATAAAACGTATAAATTCGAAAAATTCTACAATACGAAAGACACGCAGTTTTTTAGACTTCCACTGTATCAGTGGCAGTAAGAAACGTAAGTTTTAAGATGGAATTAGAAGAAGAAGTGTTTTCAAGAATTTCTCAAGAAGATTGTGGGAACAACGTTCTAAACATGTGATTCACATTGATGTTAAATATTTGAAGTATTAGTTAATGAAACGACAAAAATTTAATTATTAATAGTGACAGTCACGACGACAACTTCAGTTCTGAAGAAAATTAAATTGTTGTTTATTTCTATTAGAGGCCTACAATTCTTTTTACACATATTATTCTAAGAAATATATTCCATCAAATTGCTAGTAATAAGCCAATACACTATAAATTAATCATTCTTTACATGTATGCATAAATTAAATGAATTATTAACTGGCATTTGCTATTTACACATTGAATATTAGATGAACGGTACCCCCTACCCCCATCGGCTTCCTTGAGGTATAGTTGTCAAGTTTTCAAAAAAAGCATTGTGCATTTTATTGTGGTTTTTCTCTTGTTCTTTCAAATTTCAACATTTATGCATTGTTTACAAACTTAAAAAATTACTACACTACTGGCATCTTTGGAATCTGTATGTTTCTAATATTGCTCGTTTGGTTCCAGTTAATCAAACTGCATTGGAAGAAATCAACCGGATTAATCGTCACAACGATCTAGTCGGAGAAACTGTGCAAGTTGGAATGATGTTAGCCTCGAAGGCATTTGTGCAGCTAGTGGCAAATCCCTTTGTGGGCCCACTAACTCATAAGTATTAAAGCTAGTCGCAGTTGAATCTTTTATTCTAAATTGTTTGTTTTTCTTTACCATTTCTAACAGAATTGGCTACAGCATTCCAATGTTCGCAGGATTCATTATCATGTTTTTGTCTACAATAAGTAAGTATAAATGTGAATTATTTTGCGCTGCGTCTGTCGCTTCGATTTCAGCAATCTGCTTTTCTATGACACATGCTATTGATATTATTTTTTCTGTTATTGCAACAAAATAACCCACAAAGCAATTAACAAATTACAGTAGATATTCGAAGAAGCCACCATTCTTAGTAAGACAGTAACCAAGATTATTGTAAAATGCAGCTTTTGCATTATCTAATCGTCTATCAGTAACTAAATTACATTCTGGGATTATTGCTTCCCTTAATGCATTTAAAATCCTGTGCCTTCTGGAAATTTTACTTTTAAGATATCCTCCCAGAGAGTTAGATCCGGAGATCTTGTAGGCCAATTTCCCCACCTCGCACCAGCATTTCCTGAGACTTAACCCACAATGGGGGCGAACTACTTTTTCCAAGACAGGATCAATATTATTCTACGGATATCCCATCTGTCAAGTCAAATTTCCCACAATTTCAAATGGACCTATTATTCGGTTATTGAAAATTCCAAGCCAAGTATTAATTTTTTGAGGATATTAGTGGTACAATTTTTTATAATTATTAAAACCATCAGGCTTAAAGGCAAACACGATGAAATTATTTCATTTTTTTTAAACGAATTGCAGCCTTCTAATACAACATTCCCTAGATGACAGAAGTAACGTTTCTTGCATTTTATAATATAATTTTAATAATTAACACATAACTTATTTTTGGAGTTACGATATTTTAACACAACAACAGGGCAGACGCTTACGGCATTATCTTCTTTTTAACATCTTTTACGAGACCTCATTTGATATTGCAACAATATATTAAAAGCAGAAACTGTTCATATAATTTATTTTTTTAAATCCTTTACTTTCATCAACTTCTATCAAACGATGAAATTATTTAAAAATTACTGCCACTAGATCCCTAACTATAATATGTATACTTTGAGTTTTATTCTAATAATTTTTATTTATTATTACCTAAACATATGCCTATGTTCTTTGTGTGAATAAATTTAGGTCTACTTATTCTGCGATTTGCTAATATCAAAAGGTACCATGTACAGGTATACTTATAAATAGATTCTGTTGTGAATAAATTCGCGGCTCAATGAGTTATCGCGCGAACTTCGTGTATCAAATAAACCAATTCAGCTGTAATAATTCGCCGCTTTCTGAGGTGTGGAAGATATACCGGGCGCTTATTTCCGATTACCAGCATATCATCTCTTGCCGTTAGCACAATTTCCTAAGTTGATTTCATTAGTATCCAATTAGGTCGCCTCGATTACTCAGAGTGCTTTCGTTAGAGCGTATCTCTACATTTTCAATATCTAGTACGTTCCGAAAGTAAAGAAAAGAATACTAACAGCATTACTTTTCAATCTAATTACGCTTCTAAGCCACTAAATTTAAGTGATGCTTTACCGTACTGAGGACATGAACCTTGTACGAAGCTTATGCAGAAAATCAAATATTGACGCATTAATTTAAAAGAAGAAAAGAATAGAATCAAGCCAAACAAGGACTCCATTTTGTTTAGAACGAGAACGATTGGATCCGACGTGGAAATCGCAAATTGTCTACGAAGCTTGTGCGAACTTATCTGAGTTATCACAAGAATATACCGGGTTCTCTTCTTCTTACTTACACATACATTTTTCCTATGTCTAAAAAGAAAATTGTCAATGAATTAGCGACACAATAGTCAACCAACATTTTGAAGTATTTGACAGTTCAGGGCACAAAACGCTGAAAGAATTTAATTATAAACTATTCAAAATATCAAATCATCAAGATTTTCATATGGTTTCTATGTTGTTCTTGAAGAGGATCTTGCTGAAGGGATCGGTAATACTTTAAATGTGGGGTAAATACGTTTGCTTACGGAATTTAGGACTAGATGAGGGGGGTTACTGTGGAGAGGGGCTGATGTAGGGGTTAATGGTAGCTTGGATATCTTTCCTGGAATAATTATTGCAGATCAGAGTTTCGGTGATGTAGTTCAATTCCTGAGGAAATGAATTGAGTTTAGATGTGCCAATAGCCCTTTGGATAAGATAATTGATAACACCGCATTTTTGGGCTGGCTGATAGTGTGAGAAATCAGAAATCTGTGTAAAATTAGAAATAGGAAGAAGAAAGAAAAGCCTCAGCCAAGTTAGCCAGATCAGCCGGTTGGTGACTGGAGATGAGGAACTCTCTAATGATGATTACTGTATCTGGTATGGGAGCTTTGGTGAATATGATATGGATTCGACATCAAAGTTGACCAGGATCAACTGTTTCAATCGTTTGATAAAATGTTGGAAATTTTGGATGAAAGTAACGCTGTATTCAGCATAAGGTTAAGCATACTTCGAAAAAGAACAATTTTTTTCGAAACAATGTTTAATATGTTTAACGAAAAGAGAAATTTTGAATAAAATGCTTTTGAACGATGAAAATACAGTTACCGTAAATGCTGAGGTTAGCTTTCAAGCCTCCCGGTTTGTATCGTATAAATTCTCATGCTCAAAACCCGACCTAAACGCAATACTCTCAGAAAGTCAATGCCTGGATTGGAGTAATGAAACGCCCAGCACAAATTGAACCTAGCACAAACACACTTCACGGTTACCCATGCTCAGCCAATCGTTGCTTCTCTTTAATCTGTATTCCGAATTCGAAGAGGAAAACCTAGCTATTTTGCATTTATTAATCGACAGAAGAAGAAAGTAGGCGAACCAAGCATTTATGAGAAAGAAGAACCCACGGAGAGCTTAAATTATGTCTTTATTGTGTTTGATGGATAATAAATAATAATGATAGCAAGGACTGTGGGATAGTATGGCAAACAACACTAAAGTATCGGCACACTTCGCACCACACAAATTTAATTAACAAGGGACGATCTGGAAGCCAGATATTACGAAACTGCCTATGCGCATAACTCGCTAATGGTAAGAGGTAAAGAAAATGCTTTAAGATAAAAAATGTTTGTTTGAATGAGTTTTAGTAGTTTTAAAAACTAACAGAAATATTGATAAAATAGTTTGTATTCGAGTTTGCAATAATATATCACCATTATCCTGCCAATTTTATTATACATTAAAACACTTACCAATATAACATTTTTTGTATTTAAACATACGATTATTTTGCATGGTAATGAAACTCTTCTGAACACAGAAATTTGTAGCCATGCCATCATATGATATGCATGGTGTAGCACATCATATAATGGCATGGCTACCACATATAGAACAACGAGGAGGATGCACAAAATCTTGTTGTGCGAAAGCAAAAGTTACTGGATTTTCATTTTCATTCGGTCTTTAGTGAACTATACCAAGCGCAAGCAAATACGTCGTGATATTTTGGCGCCGTTGATTATGCATAAGAGATTGTCATTCATGGTCGAAACAAAAACGACAGTAGTGCGTAGTGCATACCCAAATGTGATCTACATGTTCCCTAGGTTCACCTAGTCCAGATCAGATGTTTTGAGAAAGCGTGGATCCTCCGTATGACCGGTCATATGGTTGATAAAGTTGTGTGGTACGGAATGTGCCAATACTTAAATGTTGTTTCCCTAGTTCATATTTCAGTTTTGTTCGCATGTTGTCGCAATGGCTTATCAAATACAACACAGCGTATTCTTTTACAACACAAATAAGTTTCTCTATATCCATTTAGTTAATAACAATCGGACATACGACCCACGAAAACGTAGTGGGTAGATGCGTTGGGCCTCATTGGCGCATTTTTTATTAACGGAAAGCATACTGCAGCAAAAGTTCTGGGTCTGTTGCAAAACTGCATCATTCCCTGAGGACACTTGAAAACGTGCGAAGTTAGACTTCACCCTTGTTATATTGTTTTGTTTGTCTTAATTCATCATTAGAGTAAAATACTTTCTTTGTTAAGAACATTCTTCATAACTTTGTTTTGCTCTGTATTGCCCAGATTCTATAATACTTGCGTAATAAATTTTAGTAGTTTCGTAACAGATTAAAACTGCATGAACGCTGGGAATCTTAATTTTTAGGTACAAAAAGAATATTAAAGTAGATCCCTTGAACAAAAGGTGACGGATTTGCAGAATAGTTGTTTTATTTGTATTAATATATATCTGTTACGAACGACAACACTGACTTTTACTAGAAGTCCTGATTTCACGCTCGTCATCCTAAACGTCTAACTGGTTGCCTGCTATGTCATCATTAATGTATTGACTGTATTGACAGTTTTTTTTTTTTGAAAGTTGCACGTAGGAAAAATGTACGTATAATGAAAAAAAAGAACACCGTATTTATGATTTTTGCCATATTTGAAATATATTTACATGCGTCCGATCTTACCAGACCCTTTATTTAAAACCTAGTTTTTAATTTATCCTATTATATTTAATAACTTTTGTTTTAAATATATTCTTGTTTTTCCATCTAGTTTACCAGGTGTGTCGGTAATTCTTTTCCGGTTTTTTCGCTAAAGAAAACACGTTACTTAGAATGGATAGTTAAAATTTATTTATTCAAAGTATTGGCCATTTGATTCTATACATTTTGTCCATCTCTCAGGCAATTTATGAATGCCATTCCAAAAGAACAGTTCCTCCTTTGAGCTAAACCATTCATCGAGCCATTTTTTAACTTCTTCGAAATCGGCGAAGTGCTGCTCTGCAAGCGCGTGCCCCATCGATGCGAAAAGGTGGTAGTCGGATGGAGCCAGGTCTGGAGAGTACGGCGGGTGCGATAAAACTTCCCATCCAAGTGATTTCAACATTTCTTTGACTGGTTTTGCTGTATGAGACGGCGCGTTGTCATGTTGCAAAATCACTTTATCATGTCTTTCAGCGTATTGTGGACGTTTTTCGATCAATGCACAGTTCAAATTGATCATTTGTTGTCGGTAGCGATCACTATTAACTGTTTCTCCCGGTTTCAACAGTTCATAATATACGACACCAATCTGGTCCCACCAGACACAGAGCATGGTCTTGCGACCAAAGCGATTTGGCCTTGCAGTCGATGGGCCAGCTTCGCCAGGTGATAACCATGATTTTTTTCGCTTGGGATTTTCGAAATAAATCCATTTTTCATCACCCGTTACTATTCGATGCAGAAATGACTTCCTTTCATACCTTTGAAGCAGAATTTCACTAACGATTTTTCGATTTTCCATTTGTCTGTCATTCAATTCATGTGGCACCCATCTCCCCATCTTTTGGATCTTTCCCATAGCTTGTAATCGTTCACAAATTGCTACTCGGCCCACATTCAACTTTTCTGCTAATTGTTTTTGAGTTTGTGTTGAGTCTTCATCCAATAGCTCCTGCAATTCCGCGTCTTCAAACGTTTTCGGCCTACCAGGACGTTCTTTATCTTGAACGTTGAAATCACCACATTTGAATTGTCGAAACCACGTTTCACATGTTCTTATGGTTGGAGCATGCTCACCGTAAGTCTCTACTAGCAAACGATGACTTTCAGCGGCTTTTTTCTTTTGATGAAACAAGAAAAGTAATGCGTGCCGCAAATGCACGTTTTCAGGCACAAAACTCGACATTTTCAAAAAATTATAAATCTATAACGCTGTTATTTTGGCGGAACGTAACTTGTGTAGTTTTAAGGTTAATGTCAGTAGAATAAAATTACATATGTATCAAATCATAACATTTCATACTTATGGCCAGTGACATCTGCCGGAAAAACCGGAAAGGAATTACCGACACACCTGGTAGTTGAGAGATAAACTAATATAATCTTTTACATAACATTTGCGTTTCACAAGAGTATTATTATTTTGACAAGCTGAGAATAGCTTAACTATTCTATACTGCCAGAACTTCTCCTACTCCTAAATGCGATGTAGAGATTAATGGAAATATATAACATATAATTTATGTTCTGAAATAAGTACTTAAACCATTGTGAGACGTCCAAAATTTGCAAGCATGCGTTTCCTTCCCGTTCCATCGTAAAATTCATAATCATATGTTGTCTATTTAACTACATTCAATGCGCTTGCAGTGCTTCCATTTCTTAAGGCAAGATCACGAATACCAGGGTAGCCTGAAGCACGGAAACAATTTTTCTCTTTTACATTCGATGAAAATTGATGTTCCTCCAGCAAATCTTTAAATCCAAGAAACAGAAAAAAAATGATGCAATGTGGTGAATAGAGTGGATGATCAGTTCGAACCCCTATTCGTGAATTTTTGCCATGGCAAATACTGAAGTCTGTATTGTCTTCATGGAACAATGCTTTGTTTTTCTTTAGATGCGGCTTTTTTCCGCAAGTTTTGAACTCAACTTGTTAAGTAATTATGCGCCTATTCTAACACCTTCCCGGACGATGAAGTAGTCTTCGTCTTTTTCGGAGCTGATTAACTGCTCACAATCTAGATTACACTTTAGCTTCAGGAGTACACTGGTGCATTCAAGTTTCGTCTACGGTTACTAATTGATGTCAAAACTCCGACTTACTTGGCTTAAACTGTTTCAACTGTGCTTTGGGAATATTTATTCGAATGCGTTTTTAATCCTAACCGAGTTAAGTGGTTAGCTTTACTGTAATTTGATTATTACATTTCGATGATGCAAATTAATATCAATATTGGCAAGCAAAACTTAATCGGAAAAGCGTTTGACGAATCCTTTCCACACACGAAAGCCGTACACGTCGAAAGGTTGGGCCAACCCAGTTGTTTTCTTGGGAATTGTAAGAAGTGTTGTTGGTTTTTCAGCTGGTATAGACTCATTAACGCGAACCTTAAGTTTAAACTGTCAATTTCAAACCCAACAGTGCCTAAAATGTACTGCCTACCGAAAATAAACCGGGTAAATCTATGAGACCAATTGTTTCAGGCATAGGTTCACCCACGTACAAACTGTCCAAATGGCTAGTAAATGAATACAAAAATTTACCCATCAAAGCAGACAGCCTCGAAGTAAAAAACTCATTGGATTTTGTAAATAAAGTAAACAATATCAAACTAGAAGATGGGGACATTTTAGTATCGTTCGATGTTTGTTCACTCTTCCCTAGTGTACCGATCCCTGAAACCATAGAGTATTTAGTTGATCTCTTAAAGCTCAACAATATTGAAGATACCAAAATAGCAGAATATAAGAGACTAACGTCACTCTGCATGAAGCAAAATTGTTTTCAAGTCGAGGGCAAGTACTATGAACAATTAGAAGATACAACAATGGGCAACCCCCTGTCCCCCTTCATAGCCAACTTGTTCATGAGCAAATTTGAGACATGTATGAGAGCGGATGCCGCATATTTTCCTAGAATTTGGCATAGGTACGTAGATGATATTTTCGCGGTTTTTGATACTAAGGAAAGTAATATTCCGGATTTTCTCGCGACCCTCAACTCAAAACTTAAAACTATTAAATTCACAGTAGAAGAAGAAGTGAACAATCAACTTCCGTTCCTAGATGGTTTAGTGATTAAAAATAATAATAAACTAAAAATTGACATCTATAGAAAGGAAACTAACACTAATAGGTACATTATGAACGATTCTAACCACTGTGGACAACACAAAATGGCCGCGATTAGCTTCTTAATTAATAGATTAGTTAAATTCCCTCTAAGTAGAAGTAGATTTAACAGAGAACTTAAATTCATAAAAAACGTAGCTATTTATAACGGTTACTCTTCTATAGAAGTCGATCGCATGCTTAAGGAAGTCCAACATAGGCTTTACGTAAGAAATTCCACGACCTTAACCCCGGTAGAAACTAATAGTAAGAAATTCGTGAAACTCCCTTTTCACAGCATATCGAAAGGCGTGAATAAGGTTTTGAAGAGTCAAGATATGAACGTATGCTTCGATTCTCGCAACACACTTAAAAATCTTCTCGGTAATCCTAAAGATAAACCGAATATAGGAGAAAGGTCGGGTATTGATAAAATCGAATGTAGTCACTGTAATAAAGCCTATATTGGTCAAACAAAAAGAGCGATAGAAACTAGATTCAAAGAACATATACGAAATTATCGCTACGGCAGATTGGACGCGTCGAGTGTGGCACAACATATAAATGAAACCGGGCATAGTATTAAATTAGAAAACTTAAAATTGATTAAAAACGTAACGTCGCCGCGAGAATTAGATGCGTACGAGACAGTTTACATCAAAAGTAATAAAAATCTGATGAACGGAGAAAACGGACCGTTGTCGTACTCTGTCCTTTTTGACCTTTTGCAGTAGGCTGGCACTTGTTTATATTTTGGGTTATAAAAGAGATCTTCCCGTCTATCTGGCAGTGTTTTTCGCATGTCGTAGTTTAAGACGTAGAGGGTAGAATAGGCACTTGTAAAACAATATTTCTTCTCGGAAGAAGGGATAGTTCATGCATGCTATTTTTCGCACGTCGTAGCTTCAAGGCGTGCAAGAGGTAGAAATAGGCACTCGTAAACAATATCTGTTCTAAGAAGTAGGGATAGTACATGCATGTTTAGTTTTAGAAAAAGTTTTTTCTCACATCATTCGGTCACCGGTTGATGATGAGGACCATTCGTGTCCTCGAAACGGCCGTCCCGGACTAATTATAATATTACTATATAATAAATTAAACTTGTGTGGTGCAGAGGGTGCCGATACTTATGCGTTGTTTACCATATTACGCCACAGTCCTTGCTATCATTATTTACACAGGAATTTTCTTTACAACTCACAAATTCTTTTTTACTGTAATGTGTTTGAATAAGCATCCCTTATTTCTTCTTTTTCCGTGCCTTGTCAACCTGTAATTATAGCCTGTAAAATATTTCGCCCAAATTTTACCACTTAAAATTAAACTTATTTTTCAGTTTTCGCTTTTGGCAGAAGTTATGGCGTATTGTTTATAGCGAGAGCGCTGCAAGGTGTCGGATCGTCCTGTTCCAGCGTATCAGGCATGGGAATGCTCGCGGAACGCTATCCAGACGACAAAGAACGAGGAAACGCTATGGGCATCGCTCTTGGTGGTCTTGCTCTCGGTGTACTAATCGGACCACCGTTTGGCGGATTCATGTATGAATTTGTTGGAAAATCTGCACCTTTTCTTATACTATCTGCACTTGCTTTAGGAGATGGACGTAAGGATCCTAATATTACTGATTTTTTTTAATGAACATCCTTTTTATTTATTTATTAAAAGATTAGGTAATTAATAAAACTTTTTATGAAACCTAGACACATAAGCAGGACGTCCCAACCTACTGGAATTGTAGAATTGTAGTAAGAGATCAAATTTTATGAAAACATAATAGACACAATGAAGTATCTTTTAAAAACATCTCGATCGTGAACGATAAGTAACATGCCAGTCACTTACTTATTATTTTGTAAACCTTGTAAAGTATTAGTTTTTTTTTTGTTTTTTCAAATAACAGGAATACGCAAGCACCACGCAGTAATTATTTTATAAGACTTTGTTGCGAAGATCGGAAAAAGAAACCATCCAAGGAAAGTTGCAGGTAAACGCATACATACCAACGACAATGTGACAAAACTATGCAACCTGGCAATGAGTACTGATATGGCGATAGTAAGTACTATATTTCTACACAAGACAGAAGATAATGCAACCGGAGAAGACGACAGAAAATCAGATTGATAATATCTTAATGTTAAAACTAAACGTGTTTTGGGTTTGGACCGTGTCATAGCAGAAAACTTTTTTTTTCGATTACCAAACCCAGAACTCGTTTAGTTTTAACTGACTCTAGACTCTGGAAGCCTACGTTATTATATCAATGTCCTGATATTCAGGAAAAGACAAAATATAATGCTAGATGCATACCGTGAAGCTAACGCGGACACTGACCACATACAAGAGGTTGCCAAAACAACACTGGAAATCCAAAAGCAACAAAGAGGATTTATCAAACCTAAATGGAATCTAGGAAACCTCAAAATAAAACAGAAAGAAGAGTAGTACGAAGACATTACAAACCGATAATAAGCATACCGGAAGAAGTAATTGAAAATAAAGAATACAAGGAGATAATGACTGCAAAGAGACTTCACAAAATGACCTGGAAGAACATTATGCTCAGAAGATTATGAAAAGTACAGAGAAGCAAGAAGAGGCAGATCAAAAACTTTTAAAAGAAAGAAAGCGCAATAGCTACAAGTAATGGAAGATAAAAAATTACAAATAAAGACTAGTCATAACTTTATAACTGGATAAAAAGAAACAGGAAAGATAGGAGTCCAATAACTAAAATAGAAAAGAAGAAATAGGAGGAACATAAAACTACAAGACAAAAGAAGAACACAGTTAGAGGATAGTAACGGAAATAGAGAAAATACGCCACCCACGTATTTCGAATTCTGTAAAATTGTAGGTAGACTAAAGGAAAATAAAGAACCCGGATCGGATGAAGTATGTAATGAACTCATCAAGGCAGGGGGACAACAACTTAAAAACAGATTGTGTGAAAAAGTGGAGATTGCGACTTATAACACTGATATTCAAAAAAAGTACGACCCAATCAATACGAAAATTATCGAGGCATGATGTTACTCAACAAAGTTCTATCTTTGGTGATCCATGATTGACTGAAAACACACGGAAAAGTACCAATATGGTTTTCATGAAGGCAAATCGATAGTAAATTCAATTCATACGAGTACACAGATAATAGAGAAATGCCACGAATACGACAAGCCACTGTACAGACTACCGACAAGTCTTAGACAGTATAGACAGAAACACACTTTTAACGTGTACGAAATAAGAATTCCACAAAGTCTGCTCAGACAGATCCAAATGACATTGGAAGACGCAAAAGCAAGGGATAGAAAAAGAATGATAACTGCATTTAATAACATCGCAGAAGAAACAAGAAAACGAGGACTCTAAATTAATAAGAAGACGGCACAATTAGTAAGAAAAACTAAAGCCACCAAACTAGAAAAAATAAAAATTGGCTCATTTGAGTTTGAAGAGGTAAATAACTTCAAGTACCAAGTACAACAACAGATGCAAAAAAACAAGCTAGACACGGAGCCTATTGCATGCGTAAGGACCTGCTCAGAAACAGAAAAATATCACGTAAAACCAAAATTAGAATTTACAAAGGCGCAATAAGACTTACAATGACCTTCGCGCAGAAGCGATGTGTATGGCATACATTGAGGAAAAGAAATTGAAAATATTAGAAAGAATTATTCCGTTATTCGGCTCCATAACGGAAGGAAGTTTAATGAACACCGAAATGAAAAAATCGAAGAATAAAACATTGTGAAATTTATTGTGTCTAATTCAAGTGTCCGAAAATGATTTTTTTTATTATTATTTAAAAAATATTTTTCCTGTGTCCACCGTATAGAAAATCATATAATAATTGTAATAACGAATTTCATTTTTTAACTAACGCATAAGAAGCACAAAAGTAATAAATAGGTATTGAGATCTTTCTAAACAAAATAAGAAATTAAAAGATAATCAGAAATAATATTTTTTTATTTTTAATACTTTACTTACAAATAATGTTGAACTACTTACAGCTGCAACAGTGTTGTGTGTCAGTGTTTTCTTTAAAATCACCTTTTCTTCGTTTTGAGTTCTTCTGTTATAGAATACGCTTCAATTGCTTTTTCTAACTCCTTCGGTTAATTCTTTGTTCTTATTTTCTTCTAAACGCTTCTAGATCTTTTTTTCACTGTTTTCAAACAAACATAATACTTTAAATACCACTTTTAAGTTGAATTTCAAAATAATTTTCTATCTGATTGTTGTTTATCTCGTTATCACAGGCATACCAATCCAACGACTTGATTCCTTCTATGGATGATCATTTGCGATGTTATAGATAACATTGTGAACCCCGATTACCATATTCCATGTGAATAGTGCTGTATACGATTTCTGCGTTTTTTTGTAAAAAATATTAGTAAGAGGCAAATGATTGAAAATAACGTGTGATTTTGATTATACTCCATAAAGTTAATGGAATCATTAATGGAGTTTTTTTTTAAGCAAACAATTAATAACATAAATTATCAGTGTCAGAATTCAGATAATAACTAAAAATAATTCGAATTAAATGTTGTTATTCTTTTTCTTGACCTTGGTATAATCAATTTGTATTGATTGTTGTTTTTCCCATAATTTGGATTTCAAGTCGCTTATTAGAAGGAAGAAAAAAGTTTCGCCGGTCGTTTTGTTGGCAACTTTTTTTAAGCAACTGTCTACAACGAGGTTTTTGACAAACAATTAGTTACGTAACTTGTTTAATTTTTTTTTGTTTTTTTCATTTACCTTACCTTGTCATCTCTTATTTATTTGCAATTTTATAAATTTTATAAATTTTTATCATTTTTATCCACATAAAGCGCAAATTACAATTTTGCCTTCTAGTTCTGAATGTTTCTTCTCAAAAAAAAGACTACGTAGGCACTTTTATTGCGTTACTATTACTAACATGGTAAACTATGCAAATTATGAATATTCCTTTTTGATACTAGTTTCTGTTTCCAAAATTTTTCACATTATCAAAGTTGAAGAAATAAGCCGAGCTGTGATGCTATTGTGCTAACACAGTTGCATTAATGTTATTGGTTTTAATGCTATTCTTGTGAAAATATTTTTTTCTGTGAGTGTTGAGTTTCTCCTATACATGCCTTAGAGTGATTGCATTCTATTTTATAAAATAATAAATGCAGATTCTATACTTTGTTTGGTTTGGGTAAAAAATCTATTATAGTTTGATAGCTATGGATTGCATTTTAGTGTAATACAGTTTTCTGGTGTTCCTTTTCACAAGCATTTTCTATTGTACTTTTAATTTTAAATAATCTTATTTTTGTTAATAAATTCTGCTGGATAGTTGTTTCTTCTTAACATTTCCATGATTTTGTTAAATTTTTATAAGAGTTCTCGTTTTCGGAGAAGACATAGCTTCGATCAACCAAATTGTTTACAAACAACACATAAGTATCGGCACCCTCCGCACCACACAAGTTTAATTTATTATATAGTAATATAATAATTAGTCCGGGACGGCCGTTTCGAGGACACGAATGGTCCTCATCATCAACCGGTGACCGAATATTCATTATTCATTATCATTATTTATCATTATTGTGACACACTGTATTTTGCGATATGCTTCCGAAATATAAAGCCTGTGTAATATACCTAG